>JAODUJ010040927.1:0-12249 GCA_027564615.1 Psolus chitonoides | reverse complement strand
GAACTCTGTATTTCTGAACCAATTTGGGGGAGCAAACATACATCCGTTGTGAGAAATCCAGGGGATGCCTAATTAGGAAATCCCTGTCATTTGAACAAGTATCTGATGGATAGTATCACATCATCTCTGCAACACACTTTCTTTTATGATGGACCATATGTATGACGAGCCAACAGAAGATTACAAGATTGAGAAAAATGCCACAAAGAAGATGGTCAAAATAGAAGAGTACTGGATGTTACGGACCGACACAACATAATACAGGAGCTGAAGCAACACGCAAACTCCCTCTCTTCGATGAGCATGATGATATGAGAAAAGGAAACAAAGTTATACTAATCAACGAGTTCGCAGTGTTCACTACAGCTCCACAAGATCCCATAGATGCCGAGTTAGTTGATGGCAATGAAGCCATCTGTCACACCTTATGTCCACAAAATGCAAGTATGCAACTTTGAAGACATTTGCTAATAACTTCCTGGAATCATTTGACAGATTACATGTCACCTGCATCATATTTAATCGATATGATGAAATTTCCATAAAATCCCATGAACGTAAGTAATACCACATTCCCGACTAAAGATACCATCATGAAAAGCGAGGGAAAAAAAACAGCAATAATTCAGTATCTGTGCAGCACCGAGGGTACCAACTCCAAATTGCAGCTAATAAATGGAGATGACTGTGAGTATCGGTACGAACAAGTGGATGTGGAAATACCTTCTGACGCTGTTAGGTCTAAAAAAGAAGCACATCCAAACCCTCCCTGATGACACTGATATATTTGTGCTTTCCATATTTTTCGTCTGGCAGTAAGCCTTGTACAAAAGTTTCCACTAGAAAATATAATGGCAGGATAATTGACATCTGCTACTGCTGCTAAGCTGTAACACAAGTGTTATGATCTGCTGGCTGTACAGGCCTTGTCAGGCTGTGACTCTGTGGCTTATTAGTTTGGTAAGGGCGAGACAACAGCTGTAAATTTGATGCAAAATTTGAATCTCAACATGTAAGTATTTTCAGATCCACAAGCGGATGAAGAGGATTGGATGGGAGCAGGAATATACGTTTGGTCCCTATGTGTACTATGGAATGAAGGTAGACTTCCTTAAAGAGGTCAGGAAATGGACAAATAGAACAGACCTCCAGCTATCCATCAGCACAAATTTCATGAAAAACAATGCTACTCTCGCCGAGATAAGTGGTTTTGAAGTTTCGAGGTTGTGACGGTTTTGGGAAAATTACTAACACAACTAACTAACAAGTGCGATTTTCCAATGAGCTGATGACGTCGGCTTAGTAACCCATTTTGTGAACAAAACAACGTGACCTGACGCCACTGTGGTTATTTCAATGTAGAAAGCAAACTCTCGAAATATACTGTTCAGATTCGGTCCTTTTTCGTCATGAATTATGCCTCATAGTATTGTTGAATGCACATTTCCAAAGCCACTGACACCGGAATTGTTCTTCATGCAGATTCATTAGAGATGAAGAATGAAGCAAAACGTACAGGGCTCCGATTTTTTGCCAAACTCACAGGCCCAATACGGCTATTACAATACAGATGACTGCGTGTGTAGCAACGAATGTTATCACGACCGGGTTGCCATATTGCCATATTAGACCAGGCGCAAAAATCACTTACTCGAGTAAAGAGAGGCAAAGGGTTTGACAGTCTGGTTATGTTGGTATGCTAGGCCCCAGGTCAAATAATCTGTACTGATGCCGAGCCGTTTCCTGTGCAGGGGGAAGGGGGGGGGGGGGCTGGCTAACGGTTATGAAATCAGTACCTAGGAATTCATTTAGGCGCGAAGAGACAGAGGTGGGCCATCTTAGGGCGACTAGTCATAGCGGATCGCTTGGGTACTGGAGGCGGTGGCTTCCTCTTGTGTGGGGGCCCAGGCACTAGCAGGCGCTGGGCCCCAAAATGGGAGGGCTAGATTTTCTAAGGTAAAGAGAGACAGGTGTAGAGCTTTTCGCGTTGTGTAGGCCTATGTGACAAGTTGGAATCCGCAAATGTACCGACGGCAGGGCGTTGCCTTTTGGGTTGGCCTAGGCAGCGGCCCGGGCCCACCAAAATCAAATTGTTTGAGAGAGAATAGGCGGTGGTCAGGTTGTTTTTCGGGGTCTGTTCTATGTTGGGATGTGCAAAATTGCCGGCAGTAGCAGTTTTGTCTTGTGCGTGAGCCCAGGCAGCGGCTGGCCCCCTTCGAACATCTACCCGGACCCATGTGCGTCACATAGTAGTGTTTTTGTCAGTCTCTGTGTGTAGTGGACTCCATTTTTGGAGTCGCTGTTTGGGCTCTTGTATGGCATATGGCTGCTGCCGTTGGTGTTTTTGTGGGTCCCAGTGTGTGGCTTTTGTGCATGGGTCTCAGTGTGTGGTGGACCTGGCGTGGGAGGTCTTGTCCTTGTCTCTCCTCGCTTGCGTGGGCCCATTTCTTCTTGGCTCTTTGGGCGCCGTCTGAAGAATTTTTCGAATAAATTTTCACGTAATTGTTCCTAATTTTCATACAAAACTTATGGCAACGATGCCTTGGAGTTTCTAAGCTGACGTCACATATTGACTTGACCAAGTTGACGTTTTTCATTCGGGAATCTTTAGGATCGCGTGATAACAGTGCTCATTCCTCAAGAATGAATGATGTTTTGGAAAAAATAAACAGTGAGATGTTGTTCTTGGGAATTCTGATGCAGATAATCATAAACCCCTTTCATGCCCCCTTTAGAACCTGGTTTATGTTATTCAGCAGAAGAAAGGAATTACCTCATTGGATCAAGACTCCATCAACGACTGATGATAGTGCGGCATGTCAAACGTGTCCGTCTCCAAGTGTTATTATGGAGAGCAGCTGACCAGAATGATCCTCCTACAACTGATAGTTCCCTGTTCGATGTAAAATGGAAACAAACACAACTGTTCCAGTATATGGTAGTACAAAGATAGCCCCGAACCAGTATTAGAAGTTGTGCCTGCGGATGTAAGTCGCCACGTACCACTGTGTTCCAGAGATTCTTGCAGATGTCAGTCACATGGACTAGTGTGTAAGCCTACCACATAACGTCGGTTTAAAGGTTGGGAACTGTGTGTGAATAGGTTCACAAAGAGTAGCACATCTGGGGGAGACTGAAGAGGAGGATGACGAATGAAGAAAAGTAAAAGGAATAACCTTTACTGATCAGATCAAAACCAGAAAGTAGATTTTAGATTAGTACACAAGCAAAAGTTAGTGTAATTGAACTGCAAAATGAAGCTCGTGCACTCTGATCATAGTATTCATTTCCTCACAAATCACTTGGCGACCATGACTTCAATCCCATACCACTGTGTGCACATTTTAGTCTGCATTGCTTATACTGTCAAGGACCAGTGAGTAAGATATATTTGATTTGTGCATTTTGTAATTGCCTTCCAAGTTAACGTTGTTGTCATTGGTATTTTGTAGATCTTAATCTGTAACAGCCCCACGCTTTATCATTGTCTCTCTTCATTTGAGTAAATGTATTTCCGGCCCGACCCGACCAGAACTGTTGTCTGGCCCCATGTAAATCATAAAGTTGTTGTTGTTTTACTACAGATTCCTACGGCACATCTGGTTGGTAAACATGGAATTCAAAGAAGATTTCTTCGTAAAATAATCAATGTTTGTTCCAACCAAAGTGACGCTAAGACAATTTACATATTATACTTTAACGTTACATGTGGGCTCGTCCTAGCAGGGAGTGTACTGTCTGTATACAACGTCACCAGGACAATTTTCGATTTCGACCTTTTTTAGCTCTCGGCTGAAAAAATCTAGATATGACCAAATTTCTATTTCTCGTAATCTACTACACCATTCTGAAACAGTTGGTATTATTGTGAAGCTAAACATGCGTAGAATGCAAAACTGGGTAAACAAAATTCAGCAGTAAAGTCCATGAGCAGTTTTAATAATGGCTGCCATTTCCTAGGTAAATCTATATAGCAAAAGTATTTGTGAAATAACTTTCATTTTATTTTAATGTTCATCTTTAAATTTGTATTCTTGACGAAACTAGCTTTAATTTGATACCAAATATGATATATATATATATAAGCCTACCCGGTGTATACGCTAAACGACACTTGTCGTAACTGTTACGCAATCAAATTGGGGCGTGGCTTATAACGGTAAAGAATAAAACAAAATGCTCAAGGTCGGATTCTTAAACTAGACACCCCTCAACTATAATTTGCAATCAATTCAAGGCAACAGCGTTGCATTATGGTTAGACAATTTTGCGGGTCTGTAATATACCAAGACGATAGGCGCAGTAAGGTAAACAAAATCCACTGGATCAAATACATAGTTTCTACTAACTTGAGACTTATATACACCACATACAAGCTAATTGTTATTAAGCTAACTTTATATCGATTACCATATTTGTACTATCAACATTATGCGTGTAATATGGGCCATTTGTGTAATATACATTATGAAGTTACACGATACTACTGTAATATTCAGAAATTATAATATTCTATGCCGAGTAGGGAAGACGTGGGCTCGTTGTTACAAAAATTACATTTTCGATGGTATCTATTCTATGAAATGAGACAGACATTCAGTTCTTCATAGTGCCCCCTTTTTCACCACAGTGCCCCTTTGAAACTGGTTGTGCCCTTCCACTGGTCCCGGAAAAAGTTGGTCTGAGCCTCCAGGGGCCAGCCGAAGCGCACTTGTTGATAAGGAATTTTTGATTGGCCATTAGGTTAGGATTAAAAATTAGGGCTCATTGTTGATAATCGGATAGCCAATAAAATAAATTCCTGTTAAACAGTGCGCGGTTTAACAGTGTTAAAGAGGTTGTAGAATCTGGGGATGTTTTGCCATATTCCGACTAGGCATGGTCAATTCTGCTCTAGTAGCAAATCATGTTTTAAGACTAATGAGGGAAGTGCTATCAGTAGGCTATACTATGATGTATACTAGGGCGCCATTACATTTAACTTCTTGGAGAAAAACGTACTGTAACAACTTATCCCGGTCTCCCTGTGTTTTTTACATGTACACAGTTTAACACGCGTATGAAAATAATACTGGCTGAAAAAACATTCGTGGTATAATAATAGCAATCAGGTCATAACAATCTACGAGCAATATATAAATCATATTTTATTGTCTAGGATATGGCCTAAAATTAAGTCTGGCATTGAACACACCCTTGGTCACTGTTGTAGAACCGGGCATAGTATCACACTGCCCATAAGTACGGAATCGACAAGGAATTCTCTCAATCCCACATTTTGGAATCGTTTGCCGATAATTGATAACAGTGAGTTAAACGTATGGAAAACTCCTGGACGAAGAATGCTCTTGTTAAACTCCTTCTGGTGGTTCCATACAATTAATTAAATCTCATTAGGTGCATGGTTAAAAACACAGACAATTTTTATCAGCTGTAATGACTACATGATACTGAGTGATTGTTTGATCATTTCATATATAGTCACGTGGTCTCCATTCACTCTCTAACCACCCTCAATGTATATCACTGAATAACACCCTGTTTAACCGCCGTTTTATGTTTCGATTTGGAACTCGATTAGACATATGAAAATTTAAAATACAATAACTTTAAAACTAGATATCTATAACTTGGCCCCAGGGTTCCTCGATGAGCTATAATTGGCTTTTTGTACCCGTAGAAAATTAAACTAAACTGAACTGTCACCTTGAATACACAAATAGGCTATGTAGGTAATTTATTCACTAGAGCGTTGGTAACAAAATAATATCATATTCATTATCCGAAATGTCAAATAATTACCAGGATGTTCAACTCATCTCTTCGAAACACATATAAACTTTCATTTGACATCTTAGTTAAGAATATTGAGGTTTGTATCGGTCAGGTAGCTCCAAAAATATCAAACAGGTAAAAATGGCGGCCATTTTGAACACCGTATTGGATTTATCCACTGAAGCTGCCTCTCTGGAATTATTATCACCCTGGGATATCACCCCCAGATAGTGTCCTTTTTAAATATCTTGGATATGACAATGCTAAAAATGACACTATACAGTTTCTCAATCTAGCGGTCCCACAGATTCATAATCCGTAAAAAAAAACATTATGTGGACAGTACTTTTAGGTTAAGCCCAAAATTCGAAGTTGTGCACTTGACTACAGTGGTAAATCCTTTCATGGGATTCGTTTGCTTTTGTTTTTTATCTTTCAGCATCGGTCGATATTACACATTGTTCATTGCGGTGACCCTGGACTTCGTGGCAGGTTTCGCTCTTGCTTTTTCCCCAAACATTTGGTTCTTCTGCGTTTGTCGATTTTTGGTTGGAGTTGGCAACATTTCTGTTTTCCTCATGGCGTTTGTGATAGGTAAATATGACACGCTGTTGTACTTGCTGGTATCTTCGCAGGTTTGTGTCTTTCTCTTTGGTGGTCAAGTTTATTAGATAGTTAAACAATATTGATTTAAAAAAAATTGCTTTAGGGACAAAGGCTTCACCCCAGCCATCGCATATATCTGTTCCCTACATGGGTTATACGTAAACATATTTTACATACACGGCCGAACCGCAAAGACATCCATATGGGTAAACTCACCCGTGGCCCACTAGGGCATAGGATTATTCACTGGGTCGCAATTGGGCAACCTTTATTTGACCCACATGGTTTTGTCCACGGGAGACATGTTGACCCACATGTAATAAATAGCCCGTGAGGGATAAATGGCTTACATATAGCCATATATCTGTAAGCGATTTAAGTGTTGGTCTCATATGGGTTCCACATGGCCAACCCTCAAAGGAGTATGGTTGGACCTTGGTCCTGTATGGTACACAAAAATGCAGTTAGTGCACGCGAACTTGTTTGTGTTAACCAGCCATACCAAGTATGAGAGATGCGCAAAAATATCACGGCAATAGAGGAGCCAGTTTTTAGTTTTTATTATCTGAATGGTAACCTATGCTGGGTAGATCCCACTTCGGACAGATGGGTTTAGATTTGCACCGACATGCCAATAAATTATCAGTAATGCCCGCGAAAGGTGAACAAATGCTCATATGTATGTATATTTAAGCATATGACACCGACCTGCTGACAGATGCCTTACAACAGCGCACATATTTTTAGGTGATTTAGGTGATGACAATTTGAGTGCGAAATAATTTACTGTGGCAAAATAAATAATTTACTGGGTTGACAATTGCCGACCCATTTAGTGCACATGTGTTATTTACTTCTCTGCACTTGAGGGAGGCCATGTGGGCAAATCTAGACCAATTAGCCATATTCACTGGGTCCCAACTGGGCAACCTACATTAGACCCACATAGTTATGACCACAAGGCCAACATGATTCAACATATGTAAAATCGTGTGGAATAAAAATGGGTCCTACATAAGTCCTATATGTGCTAGTTGTAAGTAATTTAAATGATGGTTTCACATGGGTAACCCTCAAAAGAGTATGGTGGGACCTATCTTGTTCTAATATCAGGTATGTTACGTCCCTATATTGACATATCCACCAAGGGTCCACTGTGGCATATTGACAGGTCCCAAAGCAATCTTCGTGGGACACACGTGGTTATATCCGTGTGGCACATGTTAGCTCCCCATGTAGGGGGAGGGGGGGGGCTTGACTTTTCGAGGGAAAAAATCAGTAATGAAACTTGGGGGACTATTTAGGCCTCATATGGGCTAATGCTTATCTTTTTACCCTTGTAGGACTTTTTGTCTACCTGGCCCATAATGGTCCCATAGCCTATGTGCTAGCCCATTTGGGATAACATTGTTCCCCGAGGTAGATCTTAGTAGTTTAAATTAGAGCACAGGGGTAACCAAATGGTGGACAAATTATAAATCCTGTTCTGATCGAGTCGAAGGCGATGTTTACAATATTTCAATTTCTTCAATGACTTTTAATAACGTCTACATGTCTTCAATTCCTAGCCACCATTGAAAGTGGTAAATTATTGGAGATTTTGTTTTTGTTTTAACATCTACTCAATCTCAATTAACAATTTAATTTAAATAAACATCTCAGTTTCATCAGACATTTAAAGGATCATTCCTATCTCTCCAAATCTGCTATAAATCTGCAGTTCTGGTCAGCTCAAAATATATTATGTGTGAGGCTTTAAACGATAGAGAATGATGTCACATGGGATGTGAAGTCCTTTGGTGGGCGAAGGAAATGGGTCGGTAATTACTTTATTAATTAACATGAACTCCTTTTCTTTAGTAATACTTGTGTTTCTGATCTGATTGGTATATTTATAGCCGATCTAAAACCCACATGGGTCCCAATTAGTAACCCCGAATGAATGTAACATCATAACCCACAGGCAACCCACATTGGCCGTAAGTAGACATATCACAGTAATATTTCTTCGCCCTGATAATACCCATTCGAAGACCATATATAATTCGATTGATGTTCCTGTGGCTACCTCCAAATACATGGATTTGCACGCACATCTGTTGCCCATATGCGGGTGGTGTTTATTACCCATACATGGGGCCTAAGTGGCAATGTTCAGCCAAATTACATTTGGTCTCGCACCTTATGAATATTAATGAGGTGCAATAATGTACTAGCCTACACTGTTAGTCAAGTCAAGTCCATTGAAGGAGTGTTTCTCCGGGCCCTAGGTCCCATGCGGGCTGGTGCTTAAATCGGGTTTCCTTGATTTGAAGAGGACGAGAGTGTGAAACACCCCCAGGAAGGGACGTGAGCCCAACGCAGTAAACCCCTAGCTGAAGCTAGTGTCCATTTTCAGCTGAGTGGACTGGAGCAGGCAGAGTAAAGTGTCTTGCTCAATGACACACTGTAGCAACCCTGCAGGTGGTACTCGAACTCCCAACCTTCCGATCAAGAGCCGCCAGCACTACCGATAGGCTACTGTGCCTAAACTGAACCGAACCCCTTTCCAATGCCACCAAAACGAGTTTGAACCAAGTCAGACATACAGTTGC
Organism: Psolus chitonoides; assembly: GCA_027564615.1. Taxonomy (NCBI): domain Eukaryota; kingdom Metazoa; phylum Echinodermata; class Holothuroidea; order Dendrochirotida; family Psolidae; genus Psolus; species Psolus chitonoides. The sequence goes on along the minus strand of JAODUJ010040927.1, from coordinate 3,274 downwards.
CGAGATATTGACATTTTAAGGAATTGCTGCTAAGCCCCGCTAACTCATAAATATATGCGATTAGCACTAGGGTCAATATGGTTCATCTACATACTATGGACAGCCTTTGTGTGCCTATGCATGCAAGGGCGGATACAGAAGATGCTGTAAGGGGGGGGGCGGATGTCTCATTTGACAATGTTTTGCTTATTCAAAGAGGCTTAGATGCAAACTGGTGCCATATTTTTCATCTTTTGAAGTACATCTATGGCCGTAAGGGGGCTCTGAATCCGCCCTTGTACCGGTATGTATGACATCAATCCATCATGTCACTGCTGAGGTAAAGTGGTTACAATATTTGCGCCATACACACACAAACGCACGCAGCCGTGACTACATAGATTCCTTCGGCTCACGCCAATGAATCAAGCAAGACCTGAATATTCAGTCAATTAGCATCGGATCAATGGTCAGGCTATGATCTAACAGGCTGCACACATTCGCAGGATATAATACAGATTGCATATAATTCATTAATCCAGCCATACGGCTCTAGGCGGGACGTTTTCTCGTGGGAACGGTGACTACGCTATACCATTGAACGTTTGCCGAATCAAGCTAAATATTCATTGCGCATACGGATCGCGGACGGTATGCAACCCCAAAAATGCGTAGGAAAGAGGTTTGCATGGCTATCCATATATCTATCTCTCAGAGGTATAAAACAACGCCAAACGGCGTCTTTATTTGATAATGTAGTCTAATTACGATGTACTATTTCTACAATGTACTGTTTCCATACAATGCTTCTTGTGTTTCGATGTACAATACTGTGTGTAATATTTGTAAAATCGTGCATGCTACACTACTTTCATACGACGATGTAGGCCTACTACTTCATATAATTTTCTATTCTTATTTCTATTCTTATTGGACAAACTTCATACATTTTTTCTATTCTTATTTCTATTTCTATTCTTGTTGGACAAACTTCATATAAGTTACTATTCTTATTTCCATTTCTATTCTTATTGGACAATCCTCATATGATTTTCTATTCTTATTGGACAATGTGCAACGTAATGGAAGTTACCACGTATATATGATGATATACGACTTCTATAGGCCTATTACTACTTTGGCATTATGTAGTATTCGCCCGTTCCGGGATCGAATCGCATCCGGGCCACAGTAGTGTGGGTTTTTTAATCTGCGGGAGAAATCCACGGTTTCTCCATGCGAACTGGTTACCAAAATTAAAAAAAGATCCAAATTGATCATATTTGTGAATTCGATAGCCACTCAACGTGTAGCGTGAGTAACAAGCCTTTCGGCTTCCTCCACAGACGTGGCAGTTGGCGTCGCAAAACAATCGGGTATGTCTATGTTTGTTTGTGTATGTTGATGTTTATGTTTGGTAATATGGCATGAAAATGTACTTTTTGATATGATGATGTTCTCCTTTTGTGTAATGACGAAACACCTTTATACTATATTAACTATATTTTTATATAAGTTCATATTCAAATGTATCGGTACATTCTCGTATAAACGTAGTAGCCTACTAGTAGGCTACGTCAGCAAATGAAGCGGTATGTTAGCGTTCCACATAGGGACAACGTGAAGTATAGGCCTGCCTATATGATTAGGATCCCATGTTTTGAACTTGCCCAACCTTTTGTTTATTTCCTTTTATAGCCACAGAGCTACTGGGACCATCGAAGCGAAGTATTGGTGGTGTCTCCACACCTCTAATGTTTGCCTTGGGTTACATGTTTTTAGGCCTTGTCGGTTTCTTCATCAGAGACTGGAGGTACCTGCAGTTGGTGGCATCGGTCTCTTTGCTGCCTATTTATTTACTCATTCCGTAAGTATTTGTATTTTCCCCATGGATGTTTTTATTAGAAGATCACGAATAAAGGATAGAACGTATGACTAGGGCCGACGAAGGAAAGTTCAGGAGAGATTGGACAGAGGGATCTTTTTGATATTAAAGAGCGTCTGACACGGTTAACACATTTGCTCATAACTTGCAGATATGTTGAAAAGGGTTGTCTTTACCTATATTTATCAATTTAAAATCCATGAAGCGTTTACTTTTCATAAAAGTCGAATACGAAAAAGCAACTTTTCACAACTCGAACTGGCTAATGCATTTTTTTTCCAATCGTTATGACGTCATTTGACGTGACGTCATTTGACGTCAGGTCACTCACAGTTTTTGTACGTACTGTGTCATGTGCATTAACCTTATAGACCATGTCTGGGTCGCATGTGAACCTACCTCTTCCGAAAGTAGCGAAAGGATATATCTAGCAGTGGGATGCAGGGGCGCTGAGGCGTGACGCTATCGGAATGTCGCGAACAATAGCGGCTGTCTTAAGCGCCTCCTCGGCTATTGTTGCGCAAACATCCCCTGCCCAATGACAGGGGTTATAGAGTTAACACTACCGTTTGGCATACTTAAAGTTGATTGAATATGTCATGCCTATGAAGATTGCTGATGAGGCCTATCCGGGCAAGGAATAGTCTCCCACAAGTAGGGCTGGAGTGAGTAGATACTGCAAAGGTGGTACTGGTTGCACGCTCCTTTCGTAGTCGTCGCTTTTCCTCTGCATCTGCGTTGCGCTTCTTTTCAGCACGTGTGGCTCCAAGACTGGTGAGCCCACGCCAGGTTAGACGATCCCGGGCAGTCTTCTCGCATGAGGTTGTGTCAATATCAAAAGACTTCAGCGAGTTCTTCAGTGCATCCTTGAAACGTTTGTGTTGCCCACCATGTGAACGTCTCCCCGATTCCATTTCGCCGTACAGTAGTTGTTTGGGTATGTGGTGATTAGGCATTCTGTAGACTCGGCCTGTCCATCTAGTCTGGTGTTTCATCAGCAGAGTGTGGATTGAGTGCAAATTTACTGATGTCAGGACTTCTGTGTCTGGTATTTTGTCCTATCACTTGATCTTCAGGATTTTGCGCAGGCAGTTTAGGTGAAAGTGGTTAGGCTTACGTGCATTTCTGTTGTACACTCCAAGTTTCACATACGTAAAGCAGGGTGGTCAAAACAACGGCACGATAGACTTTTATCTTAGTTGTAGTGCTGATCCCTCTACTTTCCCAGACATTTTCTCCCGAAACTTGCACTGGGCTTTGCTATTCGGCAGCTGACTTCCTCGTCTATGACAACATTTTTTAACAATGTGCTGCCAAGGTATGTGAATTTGACTCAGAGGTGGGCACAAGTCACTTCTTGCAAGTCCAAGTCAAGTCTCAAGTCATTTCTTGCAAGTCCAAGTCAAGTCT
>JAODUJ010040816.1:0-12250 GCA_027564615.1 Psolus chitonoides | reverse complement strand
TCTGTTGACCTCAGCTGACCTTTGACCTCCACTAAAAACAATAGGGACCATCTACTCACCATGGGTAACATACCTACTAAGTATGATAGTAGTCGGACCTAGCATCATTCACTTATCGTGTTTGGTAGCGGCGTCACACACACACACATACACACATACATACCTACATAGATTCCTTTTTGCCAGCAAGGAATCAAAAACTACAACTTTTGTAAAACTCTGCTGCACGCCTTGTCACCAAAACAAAAGCACCAATGGTGCAGTAACTCACACAGGATATTCAGTGAAGGCCCCCAAATCCCTAATTGCATGAACAGTAGGGCCTATGTTTTTTTTATAGAAACCATGCAACAACATCAACATCATGTTTAATTTAGTTTTGACCCACCAACACAATTTTATTCACCAAGAAAACTATTAGAAGAGCGAAAAATGTTAGAGTGCAAATTTAAGCGTTCAACAGTTTGAAGTGAAAATCTTGTGTGAAAAATTTTGGAGGGAAAAATTTGAGCGTGGAAAATTTGAGCGTGGAAAATTTGAGAGTGAAATTTTTTGAGAGTGAAATTTTTCAGAGCGGAAATTTATAGAGTTAATTTTTTTAGAGTTAATTTTTTTAGTGTGAATTTCTCTAAGTGCGAACAATTTTAGAGTAGAAATTTTTGGAGTGAAAAATTGTGAGTGAAAAATTGTAGAGTGAAACATTTTAGAGCGAATTTATTTAGAGTGAAAACTTTTAGAGTGAAAATGTTTAGAGCAAAAAATTTTAGGGCCCAAACTAATTTAGGGCCCCAAAATGTTTAGGGCCCAAAGCAGGCACTATCCGCCTACCATCGTAACAGACCCTCACCATCATACCATACAATCTGTAGGAAAAGAAGTATTTTCATGATTCCATAAAATAGGCCATATGGCCCACAGCTGACATTGGACCCGAAATTCCTGAACCCCTCTCAACATTGTACCATACAATCTGTAGGAGAAGAAGCATTCTGCACGATTTCATAAAATGGCCCATGCGTGACCCCGGACCTCAAATTCCTGTACACCTCGAAGGTACCACTACCACAGTACTATCGTGACAAACCCTCAACATTGTACCATGTATTCTGTAGGAGAAGAAGCAGTTTGCGTATTTGCACAAAATGGCCCCTTACGGCACACAGGTGACCTTTGACCCCAAATTTGGGATCACCTCTGATAACCACCACCCAATGGTCATTCTGTCCAAGTTTAGTGAAAATCAGTTGGAGCATGTAAGCGTGGGAACTTCCAACACAATTGTTGACAGATAGAAAGAGTGATAGAAGGATAGACGCCGCACCATCATGATAGCTCAAACCAGCATGCTGGTATGAGCTAAAAAGAGATCACATTTCCCCTGTTTTGAAAGAATTGCACTGGCTTCCTATAGAGCAACGGATCGAGTTCAAAATTCAATGTATCAAATATGAAATCATACATGATACTGCCCCGGCCTACCTGTCAGAATTACTGGTCACACGCAGCAGTGGGCGCGTTTTCAATCGAACATATGAGTCTTTACCACCCTATCGGAAAAACGAAGTTCTACGGTGATAGGCCACTCCATATCTGTGCGCCACGATTGTGGAACTACATACCACCGTCTCTCCGTGTATAGAATAAATTTCACACATTTTTCAAGTCTCATCTCAAAACCTTCCTCTTTGCTAGGTATTTTCACTCTTGATTTTTTTTCGTATTTCACTGTAAAGCACTTTGAGATATTTTGTATGTAAAGCGCTACATAAACATTTTCTATCATTATCAAATTCTGTATTGGTCAAAGTTTCGTACACAACTTAAATTAGGCTGACCAATGCTGTAGATGTTTAGCAGATTTAGGGTGAGAAATAAGGTCCTTCAAGAACAGTTAGTAAACAGCTCTCTGTTGATAGCCTATACATGGAAAGCTTACTTACCTTTAGTTTCTTGATGAGCTGTTGGTGCTGTTTGCTCTCATCACCAGGCCCAGGGCTAGCACTATCATCTGTTGATAGCGAGCTATTAACCAGTACATTCATCATATCAAGAACAGCCTATACATGGAAAGCTTACTTACCCATAGTTTTTTAATAAGCTGTTGGTGCTGTTTGCTCTCATCACCAGGCCCAGGGCTAGCACTAACATCTGTTGATAGGGTGCTATTACCCAGTACATTCATCATATCAAGAACAGTAGTGAACAGCTCTCTGTTAATAGCCTATACATGGAAGGCTTATTTACCTTTAGTTTCTTAATGAGCTGTTGGTGCTGTTGGCTCTCATCACCACGCACAGGGCCAGCACCAAGGTATGTTGATAGGGTGCTATTAACCAGTACATCCATCATATCAAGAACACTAGTAAACAGCTCTCTGTTGATAGCATATACATGGAATGCTTACTTGCGTTTGGTTTCTGAACGAGCTGTTGGTGCTGTTGGCTCTCATCACCAGGCCCAGGGCTAGCACTATCATATGTTGATTGGGTGCTATTAACCAGTACATTCATCATATCAAGAACAGTGGTAAACAGCTCTCTGTTAATAGCCAATACATGGAAAGCTTACTTACCTTTAGTTTCTTAATAAGCTGTTGGTGCTGTTTGCTCTCATCACCAGGCCCAGGGCTAGCACTACCATCTGTTGATAGGGTGCTATTAACCAGTACATTCATCATATCAAGAACAGTAGTAAACAGCTCTCTGTTGATAACAGATAAGGAAAACAGCATGATAGTTCAGAATGTAAGACCTCATAGTCAATGAATGTATGATGAACCTACATACCAAGTATGAGCTCCATTAAAGTTCACTTTATCATGTCATGGTGTTTTCAGTTTTCCTCTGTTGACCTTGGATGTCAATGGGGTGATGGGGGGGGGGGGGGTATTAGAAAACACTGAACTTGTTCAGTTATGGGAGGGGGTACTAGGTTGTCAGTGCTCAACCTGGGTCAACCTTAGATAATTTTGACCTCCAACAAAAACAGTAGAGTAAAGTATTCATTATAGGTCCTTTACATATTAAGTATGAAAATGCATCACTAACTTAGAATACTTCAAATGAGCCTGACACACCCACATATGCACCCATGCAGACATACACACATGTATGATATGGTAGGTCCCATACTCGTGACAATGTCAGGGTGATGTCTGTGATAGAGACACCATGTACTCCAACGAGTAGCGAGGTAGTGTGGCCAGTTCCTTGTCTGCCTTTTCCTGTCCAGCTGGTACACCAAGCTCCCATTTATTGCTAGGGGGACAGAATAATGGCTTCAGGTTTCATACACATGTAAGGTAAGGTAGGTCACATACCCTTGATAGTGTCAGGGTGACGTCTGTTACAGAGATATGTACTAGGCCAATGAGTAGTGAGGGAGTGTGGCCAGTTCTTTGCCTGCCTTTTCCTGCCCAGCTGTTACACCAAGCTCCAATTTACTGCTGGGAGACGGAGCGATGGCTTCATGTGTCAGCTGGGACTCTATCCTGTGACCTTTAGCATGTGATGTGAGTGCTGTAACCACTACAACACATCCACTATTGTAACTGCTACACCACAAACACATGTAGGACTGTATCATTTGGGAGAGTTATAAACTAAACATTCATTACAACAACTTGGTTACACAACAACAAAAAATAAGGACACCATATATGTAGACCAAGCATGCACAACACAAAATGCACTCGATGAAGAGAGAAGAGTTTGAATAAATAATTCTGGAAAAAATCATGTAGTTCTGTACACCTACTATTCAAAGCAAAATATATGAGTAATCAATGTATAATTGAATGTTACCAGCTCATATTATTATCCCTCCCTAATTGGATATAATGAGGCAAATACTACTCACGGGGTGGATTTGACATCAATGGGACCGGATGTAATCAGTTGTAGCAGCAGAAGGGCAAACTCTGTTGTCCATGTGTTACTCCTCATGATGGTGTCAAACATGTTACCAACCTGACAAAAAGAATAAATACTGTGGGTGCATACCGATGGTGATTTCAGTAGATGCATACCAATGGTGATTTTAGTAGCTACATACCAAGGGTGATTTCAGTAAGTGCACACCAATGGTGATTTTAGTAGGCGCACACCAAGGGTGATTGTAGTTGGTGCACACCAATGGTGATTTGAGTAGGTGCACACCAATGGTGATTTTAGTAGGTGCACACCAAGGGTGATTTAGTAGGTGTTAACCAAGGGTGAATTTAGTAGATGCATACCAATGGTGATTTTAGTAGGTGCATGCCAATGGTGATTTTAGTAGGTGTATACCAATGGTGATTTCAGTAGATGCACTTGGTAGATGCACTTTAAGTAGGTGCATACCAATGGGGATGCTAGTAGGTGCATACCAATGGCGATGCTAGCAGGTGCATACCAACAGCGATTTTAGTAGGTGCATACCAATGGTGATTGTATAAGGTGCACACCAATGTTGATTTTAGTAGGTGCATACAAGGATGAATTATGTGGGTGCATACCAATGGTGATTTTTGTGGGTGCATACCAATAGTGATTTTAGTAGGTGCACACCAATGATGATTTTAGTAGGTGCACACTAAGGGTTGATTTTAGTAGGTGCACACCAAGGGTGATTTCAGTAGGTGCACACCAAGGGTGATTTTCAGTAGGTGCATACCAAGAGTGATTTTAGTAGGTGCATACCAAGGGTGATTTTAGTAGGTGATTTTGGTAGGTGCATACCAAGGCTGATTTTAGTAGGTGCCACCAAGGGTGATTTTAGTAGGTGCATACCAAGGGTGATTTTAGTAGGTGCACACCAAGGGTGATTTTAGTAGGGGCATACCAAGGGCGATTTTAGTAGGTGATTTTAGTAGGTGCCTACCAGGGGTGATTTTAGTAGGTGCATACTAAGAGTGATTTTAGTAGGTGCATACCAAGGGTAATTTTAGTGGGTGATTTTGGTAGGTGCATACCAAGGGTAATTTTAGTAGGTGCCTACCAAGGGTGATTTTAGTATGTGCATACTAAGGGTGATTTTAGAAGGTGCATACCAAGAGTGATTTTAGTAGGTGCATACCAAGGGTAATTTTAGTAGGTGCATACCAAGGGTAATTTTAGTAGGTGCATACCAAAGAATACACAAGAGCAATATGCCTTGAGAACAAGAAAGACTGGCAACCCTTGAATTAGAGATTGCCAGTGATAGGATGGTCAGCAGCACAACCAGATGATACACAAAAGCAATATGCCTTGAGAACACGAAAGACTGGCAACCCTTGAACTAGTGATTACAAGTGATAGGATGGTCTGCAACACAACTGAAGGAAACACAAGTGCAATATGCCTTGAGAACATGAAAGACTGGCAACCCTTGAACTAGTGATTACAAGAGATAGGATGGTCTGCAGCACAACTGAAGGAAACACAAGTGCAATATGTCTTGGGACAAAGAAAGACTGGCAACCCTTGAATTAGTGATCGCAAGTGATAGGATGGTCAGCAGCACAACTATTTGTTAATAAAACCATTCAATAACATCACACAATCCACACAATAGCATCGCTTTCAAAACATATTGCTGCATGGAAAAAAGAATAAATGTGCATTGTTTGAAATTTGAAAGATTGGTCAAAGAATTGATGTTAATATCGCTTGTCTTATGTGAGGCAGCCCTTTTATGTTAATATCACTCGTCTTATGTTAGGCAGCCCTTTTATGTTAATATCGCTTGTCTTATGTGAGGCAGCTGTTTTATGTTAATATCGCTGGTCCAATGTTAGACAGCCCTTTTATGCTAATATTGCTTGTCTTATGTTGGGCAGCCCTTTTATGTTAATATCGCTTGTCTCATGTTAGGCAGCCCTTTTATGTTAATATCGCTTGTCTCATGTTAGGCAGCCCTTTTATATTAATATCGCTCGTCTCATGTGAGGCAGCCCTTTTATGTTAATATCGCTTGTCTTATGTGAGGCAGCTGTTTTATGTCAATATCGCTTGTCTTATGTGAGGCAGCCCTTTTATATTAATATCGCTTGTCTTATGTGAGGCAGCCCTTTTATGTTAATATCACTTGTCTTATGGTAGGCAGCCCTTTTATGTTAGGCAGCCATTGTCTTATGTTAGGCAGCCCTTTGATGTTAATATCGCTTGTCTTATGTTAGGCAGCCCTTGACTTATGTGAGGCAGCCCTTGCCTTGTGTTAGGCAGCCCTTTTATGTTATTATCGCTTGTTTTATGTTAGGCAGCCCTTTGATGTTAATATCGCTTGTCTCAGGTGAGGCAGCCCTTGTCTTTCTTATGTTAGTTAGGCAGCCCTTGTCTTATGTTAGGCAGCCCTTGTATTTATCTTAATATCACTTGTCTTATGTTAGGCAGCCCTTATCTTATGTTAGTTAGGCAGCCCTTTGATGTTAATATCGCAGAATGACATTACATTAAAAAATAAAGATCAGAGGTCCGTCATTCTGAATTTTCTATCACACAACAGTAGTATTGTCCAGAACCCCCCCCCTGGTATGGAAATTTGTAAGCATTATACTCACCTCTTATAACCTAGGTATGCAGTTCCCTAGCCTACTGCGCTACCCGTCTGGCATATTCCCTTAGCACAGGGATGGTCAGCTCTCCCTTCCGGGAAATGGAGTGTGTAATGTGTGGTGTGAGAAGTGTCTGGCTGACCCAGGATGGGAGAAACCTCGCCGGGAGAGATCTAAGCTAATAAATAAAAATCTTACCTCCAAACCACTGGTAAAGCTCTGCTGAGAGTGAGAGTTCTATAACTTATATTCTCTGGACCCTAAGACAACCTGGTGCGTGCATACCTTAAAGTCTCTAACTATCAGTATAACGGCAGTCCTTGTATGCCCCATGATAGGAAAAAAGGGTTGGCACCAAGTATAAATTGGTCTCTTGGCCTGAAAAAATTGGCAAAAGTCTTAGATAGGTACAGAGTCTATTCCAAATGGAATCTCGTAGAACGGATATTGTTGGTAAAAAATCAGTAAATCTGTACATTCTCCGAGTAGAGATTGAAAAAAAGTAGTCACTAGTCGTTGGGGAAAACGTCACCACTGGCTCTTGCTCTCAGGAGTCTAAGATCGCCGGAAGAGTGGACCCTGTGCCTCTTGAAAAGTTCCGGCGTGGGGATGGCAGTTATAAGAGGTGAGTATAACGCTTATAAATTTCCATAACAGGGGAGGGGGGGCTTCTGGACAATGTATAGCACTGTTATACCAACTCTTCTAACCTACGTATGCAGTGCTGACACAGAGGCTAAGATGGAGGAAGGGCCGGTTCGAAACCGCCCTCGCGAAGGCTCCCTCGGCTAATAGGGTTGATGGGACCAAACCACGCTTAAGAAGAGATCGTGGGCCCGAACTGATTCTCCTTCCTTGGTGTTCAGTCTAATCAAGTTGACGATCCATCGTGATAAAGTACTCTTCGATGCCAGGGAGAACGGACATTTGGGAAGTATGAACAGCTTTTCGAATGTCTTCACCAGCTAGTTCTCCCGATGTACCACTTGAGGGCTCTCACTGGACAGAATTTCTTGTCCTCTGCCACGGAAGATCCGGAGTGCATCGTTGGCAGAAAAATCTCTCCCGGTGTGAAAGAGGCAGACTGGTTCTTCGCCAAAACTGTGGGTCCAGTGAAATCTTGTTTCGTTAGAGCACGAGTGCAACCTCTTCTGCTAGCGGATGCTGCAGCCACGAGGAAAAGTGTCTTGTGTGCCAGCAGCTCCAGAGAGGCGTTGCTGAGAGGCTCGTAAGGAGGCAACCCCAGGGTCATCAGGACGTCATTAATCAACCAAGAAGGGGCTAATCCCTTAACTGGTGGCCGCCTGTTGAAGAGTCTCTTCAAAACTTGGGAGATAAGAGGGTTGTTACTCAAAGTCGAACCAACTGAGAACCTCTTGTGAACAGTGACCTACAATCCCTCCTCGAACAGATGTAATAGGAAGGCTGTTACTTGCTGGGTTGTAGCTTCCACGGGATTAACAGGTTGCCCGAACGGACAACATCTCCAATCTGGAATCGTACACTCCAATTGTTGATTTCCGTCTTGCATCGATTGCAACTGCCGCAACCTCTGGTGGAACTCCCTCAGTTTGTAACTGTTTCCTGACAGCCTCCACTCCACGCAGAGAGATGTATGGTTGCCAGGTCTCTGTGCCAAATTGTTCCCTTCCTCTGAGTGATCAACGTCTTGCTGGTTGTTGGAAAATGAAGTGGTGGGTCTACCAGCATCCTCAGTAACAATGGAAACCACGGCTGGTTGGGCCAAAACGGTGCTACTGGGACCATCTCTGCTTCTGCTTCCTTCAGTTTCAGCAACACTCTGCGTACTAGGCCCCACGGTGGGAAAGTGTACAGAAACAGGTCTCTCCAGTGAAAAGGGAACGCATCAATTTTCCAGGCTCGTGGATGGAAGTAACTTGAGCAAAAAGTCAGGGGGGACAGGCATTCTCCGCCGTTGCCATTATGTCCACCTGGGGTCGCCCGTAGATCCAGAAGATGTGGGTTGCCCATGTCTGTTGGTGACTCCACTCTGTTTTCCGGGACTTCCCCCTGGAAAAGGCGTCCGCTACAGTGTTCTCCGTCCCCGCCAAATGGTCTGCGGTGAGGCTGATATTCAAATCTTCGCAGGAAAGCAGAAGCTCCCTTGTTTGGTTGAGCAGTGTCTTGGACCCTGTGCCCCCTGGCGGTTTATGTATGACTCTCGTTGTGGAACTGTCGGACTAGTCTGTGTCCCTGTAGTTGATGTCCCCAGTGGCGGACTGCTCTCAACATGGCCTCTGTCTCTAGCACGTTAATGTGTTCTGCTGCCTCTGTGGTCGACCAGGACACCTGAACCACTAGGCTTCTCCAAGTTACCCCCCAGCCATACTGTGAGGCATCTGTGGAAATTGTCTCCTGGGGGCGCTGGTCCCTGAATGTCCTTACCTTATAGACATTTTCTCTTCTGGCCCACCAGGATAGGAATGGAAGTATCTCCTTGGGAACCGTTACTAGCTTGGTGATGGGATCCTGCTCCGAGTTGTACTGACTGAGGTTTCTCTGAAGAGGAATGCATAGCCTGCATAGGTTGAGGATGTCCCCCAGGCTGGCCAGTGGCCATGTGCCCTGGCAGTTGTAACCATGTTTCGGCCGGAGCCTCGTGCGTGTCTTTCTGTTAGGCAGAGCAGCTGGGCTATCCTTTCCTCTGTCGGAAACGCCTTTCCTTCTTGCAGGTTCAATCTTGCTCCCAGATAAATCTGCTCTTGTTGAGGCACGAGGTTGGACTTTTCCCAGTTAATCAACCACCCGGGAGTCTCTAGGAGGGAAAGCGTAGCCTCCGTGTCCCTTACTGCGGCTTTCATGGACTTTGAAACCACCAGCCAATCGTCTATATGTAGGAGAATAACATCAGGCCCTTTCTTCTGAGAAACTCCCCATGGCACTGGTTAACCTTGTGAACACTCTGGGTGCTGTCGAAGGGCTAAAGGGGAGTGCCAAGAACTGGTAATCTGTCTGGTTGTGATGGAAGGACAGTTATCTCCAATGTTCTGGATGTATGGGTACATGTAGGTAGGCTTTCATTTAGGTTTATTGGTTGTTGCCCACATGCCTTCCTCCGAAAGTGGTATTATCGAAGCTAGTGTCTCCATCCGGAACCTTTCTCTTTTTCTGTGGTTTGCTCGATGAGGAAGACGATTCCGACGAAGAGGAATAGTGTCGCCTATGTTTCTACCTCTTCCGCCCTTCCTTGTGGGGGGAGCCACGGGGGCAGTAGGGATCTCCTGACTCTTCTCCATAGAGCTCTGGCTCCTCCCACCTAAAATATTTCTCCCCCTGGTCGTCTTGGTAACCATTCTGGGGCTGGTTCATCTCCGCATCGGCATCACCAGTCACCCCTGAGACCAGAGCCAGGGTCGTATGCTCGTGGCTTGCCCACAAATCTCCATATCCCTGGTGTGGTAACCCGTCACCCACAAGATCCGCCGCCTCCATCTCCGACTCGGCTCAGTTCAGATCCTGGACCTCCTAGCTGTCAGACAATCCAGTATCAGTTCTAGCATCGACTGGGGTATCAGTGGATTCCTAGAACTCCTGGTTCGAATGAACTCGGCCGGTGTGCTGACTATCGTTCGACGGTTCCTGAAAAATTGTTCTTTGCTGGTTTTCACTGGCGCTCTGGTTTTCGGTTACTGGTTCCCGGCTGGTTTCCTGGAACCTGGGTCGTAGGGAAAGTTGGCGGGCCAAGGCCGCTGGCTTCTGGATCCTTTCTCCGAGCTTCAGCCCTGGAAAAATCTTTCTCGGCTGGCAAACTTTTCACTGGAAAGGCCGTGGAATCTTTCTCCTGGTTCATACTAGGACCAGTCACCGTTCCTGGTTGCTCACCGGTCGTTGTCTCTCTCACTTCTCCAGTGCTGGTACTCTCGCAAGTCCCGTAGCTTGGTCCAGTTTCTCTTTTCCAGTACCACTGGTCTCACTTTCCTCACCCGTACCACTGCTCTCTCTCCTTTTCCCGGCCTGGCTCTCATCTCTGGACTTTCCTTTTTTTCTGGGCCGCCACCGGTGCACTGATTTTGGCTGGTAGTTTTCTCTTTCTCTGGCTTCCAGAGCCAGCGATCCTGCCGACGGGTGATGACTTTTTTTCTTTTGCTCGCCATGACCGGTGATGCGATGGCCTTCGAGCTTAAAACTACTTTTTTCTGTCCAGCCACGACCTTCCTCTCTCTTTCTCTTCAAACTGTACGCTACGCTATAAGGCAAGGCTGAGAGACACGCCCGAGTATTTCACGAAATCAGTCTCTCGAAAACTGATTCCGAAAATACGGATTTTGACTTACAAACTCTCTGAAACCCCTCAAAATTTACTGTTAACTACCTAAGAAACAACCTAAAGTCTAAAAGTCGAAAAAACAAACTCTTACAATTTTCCAGTCACGATAAGGCAACAAGACGCGAAGTCTTGTCAAGAACAGAAGGGAGAGCTGACCATCCCTGCGCAAAAGGAATATGCCAGACCGGTAATGCAGTAGGCTTCTTTAAATCAATAATCACTTTGCTCACAATTACTGTAAAGCTTCATGCATCAACTGATGACTTTAGGGGTCGTCTCGGCGATCCTGTAATAATACATGGTTATTACCAGATGTTAACCTAGCCATAGCATCGCAATCATTCCATTTTCACTGTACTTGCCAGACTTAGTCTAAGCTGTAAAGCTTCGTGCAACAACTGATGACTTTAGGGGTCGTCTCAACGATCCTGTAATATTACATGGTTATTACCATATGTTAATCCAGCCCATACCACTGCAATCATTCCAATTTCACTGTACTTATCAAACTTGTCTAAGCTGTGAAGCTTCATGCATCAACTGATGACTTTAGGGGTCATCCCAACGATCCTGTAATATTACATAATTATTACCATGTTATTCTAGCCATAGCTTTCCAATCATTCCTTCATCACTGTAACCTACCAAACTCGGTCTAAGCTGTAAAGCTTCATGCATGAACTGATGACTTTAGAGGTCGTCCCAGCGATCCTGTAATGTTACATGGTAATTACCATATGTTTATCTAGCCATAGCATTGCAATCATTTCTTCATCACACTACTTGCCAAACTCAGTCTAAGCTATAAAGCTTCATGTATAAACTGATGACTTTAGGGGTCGTCCCAGCGACCCTGTAATATTGCATGGTAATTACCATATGCTAATCTAGCCATGCATTGCAATCATTCCTTCATCACTCTACTTACCAAACTCAGTCTAAGCAATAAAGCTTCATGCATCAACTGATGACTTTAGGGGTCGACCCAGTGATCCTGTAATAGTCATATAGTCATCCTTGATCACTGTACTTACTAAACTTAGTCTAAACTGTAAAGCTTCATGCATCAACTGATGACTTTTGGGTTCATTCCAGCGATCCTGTAATATTACATGGTAATTACCATATGTTAATCTAGCCATAGCATTGCAATCATTCCTTCATCACTGTACTTACCAAACTTAGTCTAAGCTGTGAAACTTCATGCATCAACTGATGACTTTAGGGGTCGTCCCAGTGATCCTGTAATATTACATGGTAATTACCATATGTTAATCTAGCCATAGCGTTGCAAACAACCTTCATCACTGTACTTACCAAACTTAGTCTAAGCTGTAAAGCTTCATGCATCAACTGATGACTTCTGGGGTCATTCCAGCGATCCTGTTATAAAACAATATCAAATAACAATCATCCAAGATGAAATAATACCATGCATTGAATAACAT
>JAODUJ010040706.1:0-12250 GCA_027564615.1 Psolus chitonoides | reverse complement strand
CGGTAAAAATAACCGGATACCGACTTTAAACGAACCCCCTGCATATATACATATATACATTTATATACATCTTTTTTCAGTTTTATACCGTACTCGTATAAAACTAGTCGCACCAAAACTCTGGTTGATAGGATTTACAAGATCAATAACACTTGGAAAGGATTTGACATAGATTTGAAACGACTTTTCTCCACCCTAGTGTTATGGGACTACACAGCGACACTTAAACTTCGAGTGGAATTTGGCAGATTCGCGAAACGATCTTGGCAACCCGAGTGCTACGTAAGCGAACGCAATTCCAAACCACATCTATTCTTAGAATATGAGTCAGTGATGACGTCAGCTGACATGTTGTGACTGCACAGAGAAGTTCAAGTTACAGACACGTCAAAATGATGATGATCCAGAAATAGAACAGATACCAACGAGTCCAAAGTACAGATGAGTTCTCGATGGTTACTGAAAGGTTTGGCTTCAATAAAAAGGTCATGGTTAGGCTAGGACGGGCAGTGTTCATTTCAACCACCAAGTACAAAATGCTAGCCTAAACTAGTTAGGCTATCAAAGTTATACTATTGCGGGGATCAATTCCAGAGAAGTTAACTAGGCAAGTTCTACATACTAGCCTAGCCTACACCAAAAAAGAAGGCTATGTTATCGGAAAAGGCCAGCTGGTTGAAGGATCCTAAAGAACTGAATCTATAGAATTGATCGTTCGTTTTCGGATTGCTCACACAGAAGTAGAGACTTTCGCCTAAAACCAAACAGCAGTGTTCACGTTCACGACAACATAAATCGCGAAGCCTATCCACGACACCGATTGCAGAACCACCGCCTATCAAGCGGCAGATGACTGAAGCGTACGTGGACATTTGTCTACCCTGGCACATAGTAAGAGTATTATGCTAAGACTAAGTAGAGTAGATTATAAGGTTAATCCCTAATCAATCCAAATTATGTATATATGTGATTATTGAAGGAGTAAGACTGAACGAATAAATGATTCTTGTTACTTAAAACATGCCTGTTTTCTATATTGTTTGCCATTACTGATCACCCGTCTTTTTAGCCTTCAATGTGGAACAGACAAATAGTCTCGAGTAGTACAATCTCTGTGTCCAAATTGAGGGCGTCCTTGTGTTACAAGTCAGTACGTAACACTGCCAAGGGCTTGCCATATGCATCCCGCTCTGATTCTTCTTCTCATTTCACTATCTTGATTTTTGTCTTGAAGAGAGAAGCATTGGCCTAGGTATATTCCTCTACCTGCTCGAGTTTTGTTGATCCTGCCATGACCTTTGTCTTCGTCATTTTTCATTTTTGTCCTGTTAATTGACTTGCCTCATTCAATTCTAGTAGCATTGTTTCAAGGTCGTTTAGATTGTCAGATATGATGACGATGTCATCTGCAAATATTAGATGGTACATTTTTACCCCACTTATGTTG
Organism: Psolus chitonoides; assembly: GCA_027564615.1. Taxonomy (NCBI): domain Eukaryota; kingdom Metazoa; phylum Echinodermata; class Holothuroidea; order Dendrochirotida; family Psolidae; genus Psolus; species Psolus chitonoides. The sequence continues at coordinate 10,803 of JAODUJ010040706.1, read as the reverse complement.
ATTCCTTTTATGGACCAATTTACAGATTTGAGGTCGCCTTCTAAGCTTCTGTCGAAATCCCTTCTTTATCATGCTTGTATGGCGGATAACTCAGTCGGTAGAGCTCCGTACTACTGATCGAAAGTTTGCGAGTTCGAATCCTCCTTGGACCGGTGTTTTCGTTGTGTCCTTAGGCAAGGCACTTTACCTCGTTTGCTTCTCTCCACCCAGGTTCAAATGGGTACCCTGTGAGGTAACGGATGGGGGCGCCGCTGTGCTGGATGCCATGGGTGTAGTAGTTCGTGAGCGAAAGTGCACCTTGGGTGCTGGCACGGCCTATAACATGTTACCAATAACCAGGAGTAATATCTACAAGAGAGCCTTGAACCTTACGAAAAAGGCGCTATATAAAAGACGGATATTATTATTATGTCTCTGTGCATTTTGACAATGTTGTATGAGTCAAATTTGGCATCGATGGAAAATCAATACGCCATTTTCAGTTTGGGGTCTACCTCATATAATGTCTTTGTGGCAGACCTAAAATCCCTATATATTGAGAGTTACGACAACTAAGAATTTGACCCCATTTTGCATCCAACTTGTATAGCGCGCATTACAGTAATGTATACGCGCAACAAACAGTGAGTCACGTCAATGAGAGCTTATATCAAATTCAAATTCCTTGGTATGTTACAATGCTACATCATGAAATAAACAATTTTGGTTTCCAATACATACTTTTCTTGTGGCAACTATTTCCACAATGTCCATCACATACGCATTCTCTGTTGGCTTTCCTGCAAGATCCATCCGGGTCACAAGGTCTTTCACAGCGTTGACCAGCCGCTAGGGCCGCAGCAGTGTCACGAATACATGCCGGGTCCTGTGCTTCTGGTTAATCAAAAGAAAACTCAATTAAACTCAATTATTTAAAAAATATTACCGATGAATAACTTAAAGGTTTAAAAAGGAGAGCATTGTACGTATTTTTCAAATATGTTTTGTGGCTGCAAAGAACCACACACAAATTTGCAATATGCCTCTTTACGATTTGTTGTAATAAAAATAATTCAAATGTGTAGTTTGAGAGAAATCAGTAATTTAGTCAAATCTTTCAGACATAGATTTTTTAAAAACATTGCGTGAGTAAAAAGTTAAACAATAAAAGAACTTTTCCCCTTTTTTTACGTACTAGAAAATGCGGAAAAAGTAGGAAATTGTTGTACATTTTATGAGAACGATATACTTGGCACGTCAGATTGTCCATGTTGAGTATAGTTGATCCCTGTGGAGTTGGTGAAGCTGTGGAAATTCATGAGTGGGCGGGGTTTAGAAGCAACTCCTTAAAGGAACAGTATACATGCAGGGCACCCTCTATTTGTTATCTATATATATTTTGTTTCCTCTATATATAGTAGTATATGAACCCATCTCTTCCCCTGGTTACGACACGCTTGAAACTGCGAGTAGCGAGGGGATGCATCGAGCAGAGAGATACAGGGGCGCGGTGGCGTGACGCCACCGGAATGTCGAGAACAATAGGGGCTGTATTAAGCGCCTACTCGACCATTGTTGCGCAATTTCCCCCTACAGCCATGGGTTATATAGAGTTAATAAAGAAATACTGCTTCATCTCTAGTGACCATGGAAGCAAGACATGCGCTTTGCAGAGACTTGCCTGCCTTCGACTATCCATAGCAGGTATAGTATAACCCTATAGACCTAGTCTGAGTCGTATATGACCCCATCTCTTCCCCTGGCCACGACACGCTCGAAACTGCGAGTAGCGAGGGAATGCATCGAGCAGAGAGATGCAGGGGCGCTGTGGCGTGACGCTACCGGAGTGTCGCAAACAGTAGGGGCTGTGTTGGGCGCCTCCTCGTCCATTATTGCGCAAATTCCCTGCCCAATAACAGCTATGGGATATAGAGTTAATACAGAAATACTGCCTTGTCTCTGGTGACCATGGAAACAAGACATGCGCTTTGCAGAGACGTGCCTGCCTTCGATTATCCATAGCAGGGATAGTATAACCATATATATATACCATGTATGGGTCGTATGCGAACAAAAGGGGCTGTCTTAAGCGCCTCCTCGGCCATTGTTGCGCAAATTCACCCTGCCCAATAACAGCCATGGGTTATAGAGTTAATACAGAAATACTGCCTTGTCTCTAGTGATTCTGGAAACAAGACATGCGCTTTGCAGAGACTTGCCTGCCTTCGATTATCCATAGCAGGGATAGTATAACCCTATAGACCATATACGGGTCGTATGTGACCCCAGCTCTTCCTCTGGCCACGACACGCTGGAAAACTGCGAGTAGCGAGGGGATGCATATGGCAGAGAGATGCAGGGGCGCTGTGGCGTGACGCTACCGGAATATCGCCAACAATAAGGGCTGTCTTAAGCACCCCCTTGGCCATTGTTGGGCAAATTCCCCCTGCCCGATGACAGTTATGGGTTATATAGTTGATAAAGACATACTGCTTTGTCTCTAGTGACCATGGAAACAAGACATGCGCTTTAAAGAGACTTGCCGGCCTTCGATTATCCATAGCATGGATAGTATAACCCGATAGACCATGTCTGGGTCGTATGTGACCCCAGCTCTTTTCCTGATCACGACACGCTCGAAACTGCGAGTAGCGAGGGGTACATCGATTAGAGAGATGCAGGGGCGCTGTTGCGTGACGCTACCAGAATATCGCGAACAATAGGGGCTGTCTCAAGCGACTCCCTTGCCATTGTTGCGCAAACTCCCCCTGCCCAATAACAGCCATGGGTTATAGAGTTAGGTGAGCACGGTGGATCACGACCCAGCGTGGTGGATCAATTTGTATTGTGAATGCAGTTCAACACTCACTCAAGATCAAGATCCACCAATCTTGATCTACCCTTGTGTAGATCAGATCTATTGCAGTGGATTTTTTTATGTGAACACAACGGTGGATCAGGTGACCCCTGATCTCCGGTTTACTGATTCCTGTCGTGCATTTGAGTCAATAAAGCTGTGTGAGGTATACTATACCTGTGTAAGATATATAGCGATGGCTGCGTGCTCGGCGTAACTTCAATGAGCTTGAACGTAGCCTACCTATGTTATGATGATCAATTTTGATTCCTTGCCATGCAGAGGCAAAGGGAATCTACGTAAACTTGATGGCGTGCGTATGTATGTGTATGTGTGTCCGTGACACTCCTTTTAAACACGATAAATGGAAAATGCAATGGTGTACAAAGTTCATACTTACTCTGTAGGTTGCCCATATGAGGTACAAGAACCCTATTGTTTTTGGTGGATGTCAAAGGTCATTTGTGGTCACCAGAGACAAGTCAAACACTGAAAACCTTTGAACACCATAACTTGAGAAGGAAAACTTCAATTGAGCTCATACTTGGTTATGTGTGTTCATCATAGTTTAGTTAGTACATGGTCCCCATTGTTTTAGGTAAAGGTCAAAGGTTATCTGAGGTTAACAAAGTTATATTATTGAAAACCCCTTGTAAACAGTGTAACTTGGTGAGGAAAACTTTAATTTAGCTGATACTTAGTATGGGTCTTCATCATAGTCGGTACGTGGTTTCTATTGTGCATAGTGGAGGTGAAAGGTCATATGTGGTCAACAAAAGTAAAACAATGAATACCTTGTAAACAGCATATCCTGATAGAGCAAGCTTCAGTTGAGCTCATACTTGATACGTGTCTTCCTCGTAGTTGGTACATGCTTCCTACTGTTTTCGGTGTAGGTCAAAGGTAATCTGTGGTCAACAGAGGTCAAACACAGGAAATTTCGTAAATAGCATACTTGATAAGGCCAACTTCAATTGATTTCATACTTGGTATGGGTCTTCATCATAGTTAGTACATGGTCTCTATTGTTTTTGGTGGAGGTTATAGGTCATACGTAGTCAACAGAGGTCAAACACTGAACAGCTTGTGAACAACATATCTTGATAGGGCAAACTTCAATTAAACTCACACTTGGTATGTGTCTTCATCATAGTTAGTACTTAGTTAGTATATGGTCCCCATTGTTTTTGGTCGAATTCAAAGGTCATCTGTGGTCAATAGAGGTCAAACACTGAAAGCCTTTTGAATGCTTGATAAGGTAAACTTCAATTGAGCTCATAAGTGGTATGGGTTTTGATCATAGTCAGCTCCTGTTGGTTTTGGTGGAGGTCTAAGGTCATCTGTGGTCAACTGAGGTCAAACACTGAAAACCCTGTAACCACCATCACTTAAAAGTGCAGTTTTCAGTTGAGCTCATTCTTGGTTTGTTTGTCCACCATAATTAGAACATCGTCCCTATTGTTTTTCGTTGAGGTTAAAGGTTATTTGAGGTCAACAGAGGTCAAACACTGTTAACATTGTAACCGCCATAACTCGATAGGGCAAATTTCAATTGAGCTCATAGTTGGTATGTGTCTTCATCGTAGTTAGGTCATGGTCTTTATTGTTTTTGGTGTAGTCAAAGGTCATCTGGGGTCAATAGATGTCAAAGACTGAAAACCTTGTAAATAGCATAACTTGATCGATTCAACTTTAATGGAGCTCATACTTGGTATAGTTCTTCATCAAAGTTAGTACATAGTCCCTATTGGTTTTAATTGAGGTCAAATGTCATTTATGTGGTCAACTGACAACGTTGTAAACGGCATCTCTTAATAGGACAAACTTCAATTGAGCTTATACTTGGTGTGTGTGTTCACCATAGTTAGTATATGGTTCCTATTGTTTTTGGTTGAGGTCAAAGGTAATCTGAAGTCAATAGAGGTCAAACACCAAACACCTTGTAACCACCTTCATGTGATAGGGCATAATTCAATTGAGCTGATACCTGATATGTGTGATCATCATAGTTAGTACATGATCCCTATTGTTTTTGTGTGAGATCAAAGGAGGTCAGCAGAAGTCAAATAGTGAACATTTGTAACCACCGCAACTTGACTGAGCAAACATTTATTCAGCTCATACTTGGTATGTGTATTCATCATGGTTAGTACATAATCCTGTTGTTCCTGATTGAAGTCAAAGTTATCTTAGGTCAACAGAGGTCAAACAATAAAATCAGGTTTTAAATCTAAAGGCAAGGAATCACGAAGCCTTTGCCTCTTGTTAGCTCATTAATACCAGATAGCTGGTTTGAGCTATTGCAATAGTGCTGTGTCTATCATTGCCTCTAAGGATCTATCTATCTATCCAACAATTTGGTGACTTCATGCATATATGCCTGGATGGACAGTATGACTGCAGTAGTGGCCTGTTTCATTGAAAACATGAGAAAGGCTTCTTCTACAGTTTCAATGTTACAGTGTTGATGGTTTGTCATGATATCACTCTGGTAGCACTACCTTCGGGGTGCTGAGGGATTTTGGGTAGATGGTGATTAGTGTTCGTCTTAGTGGTCATTTTAAGTCAAATTACTAAAGATTGACGAATGAACATAAAAGTTGGTACAATTAGGCAATATATGTTGACGTCACGCAACCGGAAAGACGTGTTTCACCCGTTCCGGGATCGAATCGCGTCCGGGCCATAGTTTAGATTTTTCATCCGGGAGAAATCTTCGGTTTCCCCATGCGAACAGGTCTCCAAAATTGATAAAAGATCTAAATTGACCAAAGATTGTCGAATGGACATGGAAGTTGGTACATCTAGGCAATATATGTTGACGTGACGCAACCGGTAGGACGTATTTCACCCGTTCCGGGGTCGAATCGCGTCCGGGCCATAGTTTCGGTTTTTTATCCAGAAGAAATCCTTGGTTTTCCCATGCGACCAACAATGTGAATTGGATAGCCACTCGACGTATAGCGTAGGTCATAGGCCTGTCGGCCTCCACAGATGTGGCAGCTTGGCGTTGCAAATGATCTGATATGTTATGTAAATGGTTATGTTATATGTTGCTGAACATTTTGAGGTAATTGGAGGTCAATATATGGATGTACATGAAACTTGGTAGCATATATAATCAACATTTGCTGCCAACAAATTTGAAGGTCATTCTGAAGTCATCAGGGGTCATTAGAGGTAAAAGTATGGATTGACATGAAGCTCGGTAGATATAGTGAACATTTGGTGCGGAAAGTTGTGAAGGTCATTCGGAGGTCTTCAGGGATCATTTGAGGTCTTGTAGATATGGTCAACAAGTGGTGTCCAAAATTGTGGAATTCATTTGGCAGTCATCAGTGGTAATTTGAGGTCACCTTAATAAATATTGTTAGATTTCCATGAAAATTGATATAGCCAGCATTTGGTGCCACAAGTGTTTAAGGTCATTTTGAGGTCATGAAAGGTAATTTGATGTGTAATTATAAAAAGATTGATCATGGTTGCAAAGATAACTTTGGCGAAAGCCAATCAATCGAAAGGTTTTTCCGTAGGGTACCACTCCTGTTACCACTGCTGGTAAAACATCTTCAACTTGAATGTAACTTCTCAAAGGTATATCATTGGGAGATAAAACATAAGTCTATATTTGGTATCAGCTTCTGCACCATTGGTGGTCTAATTCCTCATTTTTTATTCCTTGACAAAGTCTCAGGGAATATATGTAGTCATGCTGGCGTATGTGTGTGTGTATGTATGTATGTATGTATATATGTATGCCTGGTCGGATCAAGTTCATAATGGGTATGTGTGTTCCCCATGATGAGTACATGATCCCTATTGTTTTTGAGAGAGGTCAGATGTCATCTGAGGGCATCTGAGGTCAAACTCCAAAAACCTTGTAAACACTCTAAGTCTACCGTGCTTGGTCCGATCAACTTGAAACTTGGTGTATCTATGTAATCACACACGGAATCACACAGTATAGTTACTGTCTTGTTATGAAAACACTAAAAACATTTCTTCTACACATTCTTTGGTGAAGTGTTGGAGATTCATTATAATAATATTTAGTAGTGTTTCCTTCTGGGTGTTCATGAATTTGAGGTCAAAGATCGGTCATCTAGGCGTAATTCAGGTAATTTTATGAAAACGTTAAAATGTTTCTTCTCCTACACATTCTATGGTAAAGTGTTGAAGGTTTATCACAATGATACTTGGGTAGTGCTTCCTTCAGGGTATGGCATATCTTGGTCAATGGTAATCTAGGCCACCCTTAGTCCAGCCGAATACTTATCAAGTGTTCTGTTAGTATTCGACAAGTATTTAAACACTTAAAAAAAATATTCGAACACTTTGCATAGTGTTCAAGAGATTTGAACGCTTGGTGGAGTTCATCTCGAATACTAACAAGTAATGCTCTCAGTATTCGAACGCTAATGGAATATGAAATCAAATAGTTAATTCACACTAGCATTCGAACACTTATCAAACTGAACACTAAACCTGCACGTATTCGAACACCTGAAATAAGTTCTAACACAAAGGATAGTGTTCAAGAGCTCTGAATGCTTGCTGGAGTTCCTTTCGAAGTCTAACAAGTAATTAACGCTCTTAGTATTCGATCACTTATGGAATATGAAATAGAATATTTCAGTTCACCTTAGTGTTCGAACACTTATCATTTTGAACACTAAACATGTGGAAGGTCATTTTGAAATATGTTAATCAGTTCACCACAGCTAGCCTACTGCGATTGGCCAATTTTAGGAGGGTAATTTAAACTGTGTGTGTATGTATTGTGTATAGCTGTAAACAATGCACAGTGTGTATATGACTACTAGTGCATGATTGTTAGCTAGCTACAAAAGTCGCTAGTATTAGTAATTATAAATAGACTAGCTGTGTCTTTGTTGTAAAATGTGGAAGAGTCACATGAATGGACAATATAAAGAAAGCTTATTGGTTGGTAAGTTTCAACTTAGTTTATTTAATTGTTATTTAAAATGATTGCAAACATATATATAGCTGTAAACAATGCACAGTGTGTATAGGACTACACGATTGTTAGCTAGCTACAAGAGTCGATAGTCTTAGTAATTATAGATAGACTAGCTGTGTCTTTGTTGTAAAATGTGGAACAGTCACATAAATGGACAATATGAAGAAAACTTATTGGTTGGTAAGTTTCAACTGAGATGATTTAATTTATATTTAAAATGATTGCAAACATATAGCTGTAAACAATGCACAGCGTGTATAGGACTAATAGTACATGATTGTTAGCTAGCTACAAAGGTCGCTAGTATTAGTAATTATAGATAGACTAGCTGTGTCTTTGTTGTAAAATGTGGAAGAGTCACATGAATGGACAATATGAAGAAAACTTATTGGTTGTTAAGTTTCAACTGAATTTACCTAATTGCTATTTAAAATGATTGCAAACATATAGCTGTAAACAATACATAGTGTGTATAAGACTACTAGTACACGATTGTTAGCTAGCTGCAAAAGTCACCAGTATTAGTATTATAGATAGATTAGCTGTGTCTTTGTTGTAAATATGGAAGTCACATGAATAGACAATTTACAGAAAACATATTGGTTGGTAAGTTTAGGTGAATTTACTTGATTGCTATTTAAAAATATTGCAAACATATAAAACTAATTTTCCTGAAGGAACAGTTTTTGGTAATTATCTGAAGAGTAATTGATACTGTAGTGTGGGCTCAGCTGTTATTGGTTACTGTATTAGCTATATAGGCTAAGTTACTGTTAGGCTGTATTCACATCACATGTAACTGAACAAATCGGGTTCTGAACTGAGGAAACATGCTAGTGATTTCAACTGGGTGCAGTTTTGTAGAGTAAATCAGAGGGCCTGTTCTTCATAGACAAAATTAAAAATGTCAAAATTAACATATGATTTCCTCTAATAATAATAGGGGACTGGGGGAAGGAGGGACGTCAGGCACCATGGCAGATATTGAGATTTCAGCACCAATTGGAAAAGGCTCATCTTAAGCTTAATTGCTACCAAATCAATGAAGGGTATATGACTAAGCTTCAGGCTAATAATTTCCAATACTAGTTTGATGTGACCCCAATAAAGCAAATAAAAGGATTAAATTGGCTGTAGTCGACGTTATACCTAATCTGCCATGGTGCATCACATATGTATATATACGGTACCTATATAGTCAGGTGGGGTATAAAACAACAGGGTATAGTTGGGGTAAAAAAAACATGATACATAATTGTATGTGACAGTCATATGTTTCTAGTTTATTAACATAATTTCTGGAACTCACGACTGAGCACCATTTCTTCGAAAATATGATACCGAAATAGCTAATTTCTGTATTCCTTGTGTGTGTCTATCTGTGCGTGTCTGTCTGCGTGTGAAGCCGGCTTGTAATCACGATAACTCACAGAGGGTATCTTGGATCTTTTTCATACTTGGTGGGTAGGTTACCCATAGTAAGTAGATGAATACTATATATTTCGGGACTGATTTCATGAATATTAATGAGGGGGTGGGGCTTAGGGTGAATTTATTTGTTGATATCTCCGCAACCGTATGTCCGATTTTCATGAAACTTGGTCCGGTGGTATTGGTAGGAGGTGTAGAATATGTATGGGTGATATGCCATCTCATCTCATTAATATTCATGATGGGTGGGGCAAATCCTAATTTTACCGAAATTAGCTCGTAATCAGGCAAACTCAATGGGGGTAACTTGGATCAGTGTCATACTTGGTGGTTAGGTTACTCATAGTGAGTAGATTATCCCAGTTTATTGTAGTGCCTGATCTCATGAATACCAATGAGTGGGCGGAGCTTAGAGTATATTTCTATAAATGTTGATATATCCGCAACCCTACGTCCAATTTTGATTAAACTTGATTTGGTGGTATTGGTAGGAGGTGTAGTATACGTGTGGAAAATATGCTAATAATATTTAGGAGGGGCGGGGCCAAACCTAATTTTACCAAAATTGGCTTGTATTCAGGCAAACTCATACTTGGCAGAGCAAACTTTAACTGAACTCAAACTTATTATGTGTGTACACCATAGTACATGAATTGACCCTGTTGTTTATGATTGAGCTCCATGGTCATATGAGGTCAACAGAGCCTTTACAGAGGTCAACTAGTGAAAACCTTGTAACCACTGTAACTTGACAGACCGAACTTCAATTGAGCTCATACATGGTATGTGTGTTCATCATATGTAGTACATGGACCATGTTTTTTGAAGTCAAGGGTCATCTGATGTCGATAGCTGTCAAACAATGAAATCAGGTTTTAAATATAAAGACAAGGAATCACGTAGCTTTCGGCTCTTGTTAAGTATGTACCACCCTTGCTAAACTTTTACCTAGCATACGTACATCATTTAAATGAGGGAGAGTTCCTTTCAACAACTATAGTATACCAATTAGTGTATTTACATTACCACATAGTGGAATTACTCTATATCCACACTTCTCAAAGCACACTTGTTTTTTTTACCCTCAACGTTAATGTGTAAACTGGGGTATAATAAATCAAGTCCTTTTTTACCTCAAATAGAAAGAAAATTGACACATTTAATGTTGATTTCATAGGCTAAGCAAATATTATCAATGTATTTGGTGTTTTAAATGTTTGAAAATAGTGTATATCAACTTCATTTGATACTTTCACTGTATGTTACACCGTAAAATACAGATTGTGCAATATATTAATATGAATATGGCTGAATGTAGTCTATGATTGAAATGTATCAACAAAATGATAAATTACAACAATTTTGGAGTATATATTTCATGTATATACCTGTATTAGCTTAAACTATCATGTTAACTTGACTGACTTGATATTTCTTATACGTTCCTTATGAATCACTTTTTGTTACCCCAATGTGGTTGTTTTTAACCCCAAATCAACCATTTGGAAGGGGGGGGGGGTAAACAAATTATATTGATAAATTTAATTTTTTTCAT
>JAODUJ010040595.1:0-12251 GCA_027564615.1 Psolus chitonoides | reverse complement strand
AAACATAAAGTCAATGGGAGCATTTTTGAAAGTGAGGGGGACGCGTCCCCCCTGTCCCCCCCCATGATCCACGCCCAACTCTTGCCTGGTTATGCAACAGTCGGTTTTCGCTTTGATCGCTAAAATGCTATGATCTGGTCATCTCAAGTTAGTGCTTCAAATGTACCTGGCAATTTGATCAAACTTAGAAGAAATTTCTGGCACTGAATGTTGAATAGGCTATGTCACAGGGTTTTATGTGAAACTAACTACATGTACCAAGTTTCATGTCAATCCCAAATGTGACCTCTAATGACCACTAATATTCATGTAAATCCACATTTTGACATCAAATTTGACTCTGGATTATCTCCAAAATTCTTGGCACTGAATGGTGACTATATCTACTCAAACCATTAGTTTTGCTTGCTTACCCGGCTGCAATTTCTCACAATCGAAATATAGACTATAACAGGACAGGAATGCTGCACAAATTTGACCTCAAATGACCCCTGATCACCTCCAAAGTTTCCAGCACCAAATGTTAACTATATGTACCAAGTTTCAGGTGAATCCAACAATGTTTAGTATTTTGACCTAAAATGACACCTGGTGACTTCCAAACATTTTGGCACCAAATGTTGACTATATGTTCCAAGTTTCATGTGAATCCAACATGTTTGGTATTTCGACCTCGATTGACCTCTGATGAATGTTTTGTCACCAAATGTTAACTACATGATGCTTTATTTTGTCATCATAGCTCCTATGGTTTGGGAGATAAGCTGTTCACAACCTTCATAGGCTCAATATGCAAATTAGGCCAATTAGCCAAAAAAATTATAATATTTTGTGTTGAAAATATTTTCAGATCGAGAACTCGTACCACCCCACCAACACACTAAATTTCGTCATCATAGCTCCTACGGTTCAGGAGGTATGCTTTTCACAAGCAAACTACACAGATGGATAGGATCACAGATGGATTTCAAAAAATTATAATGGTTAATTAACATATTTTGCACTGAACATCTAATCAGTTTGAGAACTCATGCCCCTCCTGCTCCCTACCAAATATTGTCATCATAGCTCCTATGGTTCGGGAGATATGCTGTTAACAACCTTAATAGGCTCAATATGCAAATTAGGCCAATTAACCTAATTATTTAGTGCATTTTGTGCTGAAAATCGAATCGGATCGAGAACCTATATGTCTCTCCAATGCCATACCAAATTTCGTCATCATAGGTCCTACGGTGCTGGAGATATGCTGTTCACCACAAGCGTCCGGACGGACGGACGGACACACACGCCATAGTGACCACTAAGTCTCCCTCTGAATATAAGTCAGGCGAGACAAAAAGCAATAATCCGGGTTCATTTTCACACAGCAGTGTCATTCATTACACAGCGATCCCATAGCCAAATATCATGCATCAATATGTGTGGTTTGTGCAGGTTTCAATGCCTTTTCCATGATTTGTTTTCTTGAAATTATCAATTTTCCATGAAGCATCTTGTGAAATAACTAAATTCCATGACTTTTCCATGATATTTTCAAACTCCAGGATTTTCTATGAATACAAACACACATGATGCTTTCTCAGATAGGTGACACACTTCATTATTACAGCTAAATATTCAACACACCATGGTACTTTGTACCCTTCATACACATGTACCCTACTGACAGAACAGAAGAGAGTGTTTTAACAGATAGAGACATCAAATGTTTGGATCAACACATGATGCTTTCTCAGACAGGTGACACACTTCATTATTACAGCTAAATACTCAACACACCATGATACTCTGTACCCTTCATACACATGTACCCTACTGACAGAACAGAAAGAAGAGAGAGTATTAACAGATAGAGACACACAATGTTTGGATCAACACATGATGCTTTCTCAGATGGGTGACACACTTCCTTATTACAGCTAAATATTAACACACCATGGTACTCTGTACCCTTCATACACATATACCGTACTGACAGAACAGAAGAGAGAGCACGAACAGATAGATACATCCAATGTTTGGATCAAAACATGATGCTTTCTCAGATAGGTGACACACTTCCTTATTACAGCTAAATATTCAACACACCATGGTCTCTGTACCCTTCATACACATGTACTGTACTGACAGAACAGAGGAGAGAGTATAAACAGACAGATACATCCAATGTTTGGATCAACACATGATGCTTTCTCAGACAGGTGACACACTTCATTATTACAGCCAAGTACTCAACACACTAAGATACTCTGTACCCTTCATACACATGTACCCTACTGACAATACGGGAGAGAGATTATAAACAGATAGAGACATGGGTGACAAACTTCATTATTACAGCCAAGTACTCAACACACCAAGGTACTCTGTACCCTTCATATTACACATGTACCGGCCGTACTGACAGAACAGAAGAGAGAGTATACACAGATAGAGACATCCAATGTTCGGATCAACACATGATGCTTTCTCAGACAGGAGACACACTTCATTATTACAGCCAAGTACTCAACACACCAAGGTACTCTGTACCCTTAATACACATGTACCGTACAGACAGAATGGCAGAGAGTATACACAGATAAAGACATCCAATGTTTGGATCAACACATGATGCTTTCTCAGACAGATGACACACTTCATTACTATACCCAAGTACTCAACACACCGTGGTACTCTGTACCCTTCATACACATGTACTGACAGAACGAAAGAGAGATTACAAAAAGATAGACATCCAATGTTTGGATAAACACATGATGCTTTCTTAGATAGGTGACACACCTAATTATTAGAGCCTAAGTACTCAACACACCATGGTACTCCGTACCGTCATACACATGTACTGTACACACATAACAGAAGAGAGCATATAAACAGATAGAGACATCCAAAGTTTGGTCCAACACTGCGACTGCTCTATGTTCCGACGTCTTTATGTTCCGACAGCTCGGACCTTTAAGGGGGCGTACAATGTTTGGTTTGGTGATGCGAGAAAAATAGTCAAGTTTTGTGATTTTCCCATATTGTGAAAGTATATTTTCAATATAATGACTTCCCATGTATTTTATTTGACATGAGATACTGTGTAGATTGGAAGAGGAACTGAGCAGCAATTTTAATTTTGTTCAGTACCAAAATAGTTTTCGATCCCATAACTTCAGCCGAAGGAATCCATGCAGTCATGACTGTGTGTGTGTTTGTGTGTGTGTAATGCCAAGCTTATACCCACTTTTTTGTCTCACCTGAACTATATTCAGAGGGAGACTTAGTGGTTGAAATTGCTACTCAGTTCCTCTCGATTCTACACAGTATCTCATGTCAAATAAAGTACATGGGAGGTCATTATATTGGAAATACTTTCATAATATGGAAAGGATCACAAAACTTCACTATTTTTCTCGCATATCTAGCCCAAACATTGTACGCCCATGGCGTGCGTGTGTGTATATAGAGTTGTCCGAACATGAAGACGTAACCGACCAAGTGAGGCTTTTATAGAGAGGTGGCTCATATTATTACTTAAGTACTCACCACACCAAGACTACTGGCAAAGGATATATTGTCACCCATGAGAAAGACATAAGCATACGGAAAGTAGAGAAACAGAAATATTATCACAGATCCCAGACTGGCGAGGTTGGCCTTATGGAAGAATGAGCTCAACATATAGCTGTAAAGAGCACCAGAAAATAGTTAGAGAAACAGAAATATTATCACAGATCCCAGACTGGTGATGATGGCCTTATGGAAGGAAGAGCTCAACATATAGCTGTGAAGAGAACCAGAAAATAGTTAGAGAAACAGAAATATTATCACACATCCCAGACTGGTGATGTTGGCCTTATGGAAGAATGAGCTCAACATATAACTGTGAGGAGAACCAGAAAATAGTTAGAGAAAAAAAATATTATCACAGATACCAGACTGGTGATGTTGGCCTCATGGAAGAATGAGCTCAACATATAGCTGTGAGGAGAACCAGAAAATAGTAAGAGAAACAGAAATATTATCACAGATCCCAGACTGGCGATGTTGGCCTTATGGAAGAATGAGCTCAACATATAGCTGTGAGGAGAACCAGAAAATAGTTAGAGAAGCGGAAATAATATTACAGATCCCAGACTGGCGATGTTGGCCTTATGGAAGAATGAGCTCAATATAGCTGTGAGAACCAGGAAATATTCACTGTGCCTTTGGATCAATCTTAGAGAAATCCAAAGGGAAAAATATGTTATTCATAAACCAGAAAACAAAGAAGTTTCTGTGATTCCTTGACTCTCGATTTCTCGATTGTCTTAATATAATATAGGCCTCCTAGGATTATACTTGGCAACCCCAGGAGCTGGATGTCAAGTTTTCTTAATGTGATTTATTTGTTTTTTATGAGTTGAAATAGACTGCTGACTGTTTATTTTCCAAGATTGTTAATTTGCTATTGACTGGTTTGTGGTTATTTCACGTGTGGTTTCTGACGCAGGCGGACGCAGGTTTTTTGTTAGGATTTCCTTCAAACCTGGGTACTCATTAATGATGATGAGACTTACACCAAACAGGGAATACCTTTTACAGATCATTGATAACCTTGATAATACCAATATATTGGAGATGGTGTAGTGGTTGCAGCCCTCACCTGACATGCTGAAGGTTCTGGATTCAGGTCCTGGATCGGTCATGGATCGGTCATGGAATCTGAAGCCATCCCTCTGTCCACCCAGCAGTAAATGGGAGCCTATAGTGCAGCGCTTCCCAAACTTTTTTCCATTAGGACCCCCTCTTGCCCTCCAAGCTAAGCTAGCTGCGACCCCCTTCCAAATATTTTTCAGAGCAGAGAGATGTTGTGATTACCCTGTGGAATTTAGCCTATCCCATCTTCCTGTCAGCCTTGATATCACATTGCCAGGTGTACCATTTCCCCTGGGTTCCATGGCCAGTGGCGCCGCCAGGGGCCCATGCAGTGAAAAATGAACACCACTGTGCACGAAGCGCGTGGAAATTTGTAGGTTATTCATTGTGTCCAACCTTTGAATTATACCATAAAATGTCCCAATCAGCACAAATGAAACCACACAATAATACAAAGAGAAAGCCATTGTGTGCGAACCACGCTAAAAAATGGGTTGTCATGTCCAATCTTTGGGTTACAATATAAATGGCACATTCATCACTAGTGACACCACACAACAATGTCCAATTTTTTTGTTATGATATGAAATATAAACATCAATAAAAATAGCCAGAATTCTAGCTTTTGTTTCAACAAGCGTAAGTTAACAAATACTCATCAAAGAAACTTTGTTGGTTGATCGCGGCGAACATTGCGGCCATGTATTCTTTCCCGGACATGATTCGCGACCCCCCTTCTATTTTTCGTCTTAACCCCACTTTGGGAACCATTGACCTAGTGTAACAACTAGGGAATATAAGGACAGCAGGGACAGGAGTAGCACCCGCTTAATATGCCCTTAGCCTAGACACTGACATGGTGTCCATGTTATGGACATCGACCCTTATGCTTATTCCAGAGTATGGGAGTTATCCTATTATCTTATCCAAGTATAATAAAGTACATATTTCTTAAGTCTTTAACCCATGGCTGACATAGCAGGGAGAAATTTGCGCGACAATGGCAGAGAGGAGGCTTGAGTCCGTCCCTTTTGTTCGCAACAGCCCCGCGGCGTCACGCCCCAGTACCCCTGTATCTCCATGCTCGAAATTCGCGGCACCTAAAACTTGAATAACTGACCCGTCAAGGTCAAGGTACCCAAGGCTTCGATACCAGTTGCTCGTAACGCGCAGAACACTGCGCGTCTACAAGCATAACAGGCGTCCCCTCGGACGGCGCCATCGTTGGTAAAATTGGGACTGGCAGTTTGGAGCTATGCATGGCCAGGGGAAGAGGTAAGGTCACATGGGATCCATACATGGTCTAAAGGGTTATACTATGCATACTGTGGAAAGTCGCCGGCCAACACATCTCTGCAAAGCGCATGATGCATTTCCATGGTTACTAAAGACACAAAAGTAGCTTTAATTAAGTCTTCAACCCATGGCTGACATTGGGCAATTTGCGCGACAATGGCCGAGGAGGCTTAAGTCTGTCCCTTAAGCCCGGATGCATCATGCCGCAGTAACCCCTGTATCCCCATGCTCTGAATTTGTGGCACCTATTGTTTCAAGCTATGCGAGGCATGGGGAAGAGGTAGGGCCACATGCAATGCAGACATGGTCTAAAGACCTGGTTCTTAATTAATTTGTGTGGCGGGCCAAATTTGTTTTGAACTGGATCTCGCGGGCCAAAGGGAACCCACCATGGCTGGGGCTCGGGTAAGAAAGATCGGAAATTTACACTCCTATAGTCCCAGATTACCGGGAATATCACCCTTTAAAACGCACGTAACTAACCCAGACCTGCAAGTTAATAGGCAAGATGAATTTGGCAAAATTAGGCAAAATGAATGCAATGTACAACTACATGTATTTATACATGTATTTATTTCTACGGATGAATAAAATCCCCATGGGTATGAACAGGACGACGATGGAGGAGGGGGGGAAGAAGATTTTCTAGAACACTTTATACGCGATCGGCCAGGGGGGCATTGGGCTGCCGATATCCCCGGTTGGGGGTCCGGTGGCCTCAGGTCTTCAAACTTCCACAACTGAAATATGTGCGCGTGTAGCGCGCTGAAAATTTTCATCAGTTTTAGCTGTATTTCTTATGAAATACCACTTTCCTGGCAAAAATAACAACATTTCTTGTAGCTTTTGGGTTGGGTTGGGGATGGGATTGGTTTGATTGACCGTTGCTTGATAACGGATTGTTAGACCAATAGGCTACAGTGCGTTGTTGGCCCTACTCAAAGATGCAGCGTGTTGTTTGAAGGATTGGGTTGGTTTTTAGTCTTCCTCTACAGAACATAGGTTATTCGTCAATTTTGTATTGAACATTTATTATTCCCCGTTTTCATTTTCTCTGCAGGCCAGACTGAATGGGCTCGCGGGCCAAATTTGGCCCACAGGCCGCCTATTAAGAACCATGGGTTTAAAGGGTTAAGTGATAAGCAAACTTATTTGGCAAAATATATTTAAGAAACAGCTTGTCTGCTTGACTGTTAATCTGAGCAGTTAGTGTTATCAAAGAAGCTCACCTTAGCATAATTATTGAATATCCAAAACACAAGAATAAGATGTAAACCACTGTCCACTGGCTGTAGACCAGGATCTTGCCGACATAGAGGATTATCATGACAACAAGCATGATGATTGCTAGAAGTATAGCATTGATGATGAACCATGCCATCCAGTTAACACCACCATAGAGTCCCATAACCCTCATTAGCTGTGAGAAGAAAAAAAACACTAACAGTTCAGTCAGTCAGCATATTGTATCATATATCATGATGCTCTATAACAGACATGTCCCCAAATTAAGCTCTGTTAAGGAGTATGAGACTACAGAGATAATGATGATCGTGTAGACCTTCATCAACTGTAGGAATAAACAATATCACCCAGTCAGGATATTGCAGAGGATTATCATCACGACAAGCATGATGGTTGCTGGAAGTATAGCTTGCTGATGAACCATGCCATCCAGTTAACACCACCATAGAGTCCCATAATGTTCATTAGCTCCAGGGAAAAATGATTACACTCAGTCATCACATTGTATGTGTATGATTACGCTTGTCTATAGACATCTGACAAAGAATCCACACAAAACCAACACCACAACAGAAAGAATATCAAACAATTATCACATTGTATCATGTATAATGATGCTTGTCTAGATATCTCAATTAGAGATAAAGAATCCACACAAAACTAACATCACAACAGAAACGATATCAACCAATCATCACATTGTATCATGTATAATGATGCTATATAGTCACATCTCAATTATAGTACAATGTCTCTACTTGCCAAATACAATGTTTAAATTGCTAAGTACACTGTGTAAATTGCTAAGTAAAATGTCTAAATTGCTGAGTACAATGTCTAAATTGCCAAGTACATTGTCTAGATAGGGATTATTCTCCAGCCGACTGCGCATGCGCCAAGCCGATGTTTTGGTAGTCCGGAAGTTCCAAAACAGACGATCTTCATCACACTGGTCTATCTATTTATGACGTCAGACACTACCATTCCCATGATGCAATGTACTAAACAAATTGCCGAAAGAATATCCCCTATTGCCAAGTACAATGTCTAAATTGCCAAGTACATTGTCTAAATTGCTAAGTATAATATCTAAATTGCTAAGTACGATGTCTAAACTACTAAATATGGTGTCTAAATTGCTAAGTACAATGTCTAAATATGCTAAGTATAATGTCTAAATTGCTAAGTACAATGTCTAAATTGCTAAGTACAATGTCTAAACTGCTGAATACAATGTCTAAATTGCTAAGTACCATGTCTCCATTGCTAAGAAGTACAATGTCTAAATTGCTCAAATTGCTAAGTACAATGTCTAAATTTCTATCTCCAAGCATCCTAATGCATGCACAAAAGAGTCAGAATAAAATAAAACAGCTGAGCTGCTCACCGTAGTAAATCTATGTGAGCTGCCACGTAATCACCTTAAATTTTCAAACTTATAGGCCTGCACAACAAAAATGACATCAGTTAGTCGTCAGCACATTGAATCATGTATGATGCTTGTCATGATCGACACCTCACTCTGAATAACATATTGACACAAAACTAACAGCACAAGATAACTCCCCTGCAATAATGGTGCATACTGTCCATCCCTTTGGCTTATCCCATTGTACAAGGTGATAGTTCCATCTCTGTCTTGATTGGAACACCACATTTATAAAGCAAAAATAATAATGTTTCAGGTCTATGCTACCTGATAATGAATGCTTTCGCAAGTCCCTGTTTGTCCCACGTGGTGCTTTGCCTCTGGACCACACAAGGGGTGTAGCTAGTGTCGACCCCAGAATCCCTTGTGTACATGTTGCTCACAATTTTTGCTCACGGTAGTGGCTTTTCCCCCATGTTAAATGAAACCAAACTTGTTATAGTTGTTTATGATCCCCTTTTTTTACTCCTCTTTTTAAAGGGCTAGGACATTACCTTAAGTTGCCGAAGCAAGGATTTGGGTTCGGCAATGTATCACTTTTATGCTCTTCATGACGTTGACCAATAACCTTAGGTGTACTCAAACTCACAATCCCCAGGTTGGGAATCGAGAGCACTCACCACTAGGCCACAGCTATACAAGTACTGCACCAATGGAAGTCTGGTGAGCAACTCAGGTGATTTTAGGTGGACACAGCTGGTGCTGTTTGCCACCCATGAGCAATATAAAAGCTGCCGTGAGAGGGAAAAATGGGACACATACTTTTTACCTCAGTACAAAAGGTGCAGTGAATCATGTCATAAGGGCCGTTAAATAAACCCCCAAATCTTAACAAGAACACAGTACCCCATTCACTTTCTTACAAAGTGGCGACTGGTTCTTGGGTCACTATAATCACCAATGTTGGTGATACCCCTGATCTAAACCCTTTCATTATCATGCCAATTCATTCACACAGAACCGGTTGATCTCCAAAGAGGCATTATCCCCGGATTTGGAGGCATTATTCTGAGATTCCCATGAGTATTGACTGTTTATACTAGCATATCAGGTGACATTTGGATTGAACTAAGGCTATATTTTCTGGTAATTTTTAACTGTGGAATTCATGAAATACAGTACCATGTTTTTGTGTTAGATGAATAAAACAGAGGATTTAAACACAATTGGGGGAAATTTGGAAGAAAACTGGAGCACTGACGGCAGAGAAACAAAAAGAAAAAATGTGAAAAATAAGCCTCCGATACTATTCTGATCCACAACTTACTCCATGCTTCAGTGACTGCTGCCACACAGCTGCGTGCCTGAGCAGGCTAATTAAACAGTCAACTGCATGTGGTGTGAGAGAATGCAATCACTATTGATGGGGGAATGGTTTTATAGGTAAGCAGAACAGCGTATATTCTCGCTCAGCATAGTGCTGGTGACGTGACGCTGGTCATTGTGGCTTTGCCTCAATGTCAAAACGGTTATTCATCCAAATCAGCCCTTCCTGTGCGATCATTTTCTTATGATGTGACCCGTACATTTTACCAACCAAATATATGTGACACACTGTTACGAATGCTGACAGAAAAAACCAGGACATACGGCACCTCAGATTTGAAAAGATTTGAGAGATGATGATGAAACCATTGATTTGGAGGAATACAACAGCGATGATGACATTACCCTTGCTCAATTTCTGGAGCCCATGCAGCCTAACAGTGAGGTCCAGCTAGGTTGTACTATGTACCAGCCCAGGCTAGGCTAACATTAATGTTACTGTTGTGTACTGCAATTCCAGCGATTATGACTCAGATAACATGCAAATAATATGCAAATGAGCTACAAAACAATATATCATATTTTTTAACATATTGTATCTTTGAAGGAAACCTTAAAATAATCCCTAGTTTGGTCAATATGGCTCAGTATGTGGGATTGTATAGACTTAAAGGGTCAATAATTACCTACCTCCTCAATGCCACTCTCTCTCTCATAAACCAGTTGATGCGACATGACAGCAATTAGCACCAGAAAACCAACCGCGAAGAGATACGGGAAGGTAAACGTTGACCTATCAAGAAATAAAGGTTGAACAAGTTTTATCCCTAATATAGAAACATCAAATGCCAGGACATTGCCACTAGCTACTCTTCAAAGTTCATATCGTGATACGTTGGATGCTCCTGTACCTTCGAGATACCGTTTGCCATCCCTCCCTGACCTTATCAATACACATGACCAGCTGATGAGATCAAATAGCTCCTGGTGTATGTGGTCACATACATTCGCGTATGGCTTTGTGAGAACATACGCCAGTTGCTATCCTATCTCAGCAGGTGGGTGGCCAGTATAATTGAGGGACTGGTTATGTGGTTTAATAGGATTAGTGCTGCTAGCGGCTCATTGAACAAAGTATGTGAGGATGCAAACATGGGGTCTAACCGGACTATTTCCTCATGTCATGCCCGTCATAGCAGCAGTATGACAGGCACCGGCAATTAGGGTGTTTAGGCGTTACTCAGTCTCTGCATGTCTGCCCAGTACACTACCATGACAACCACTTGTAAACAGCAGTGATGTAGGACTAGAGTCCGGTCCAGAGTCCATTTTTTCAAGGACTCGGACTCAAACTTGGGAGGGTGAGGACTCGGACTCTAGGGGTCTATAGGATCGAGGACTCAGCCCAGGACTAGCCGAGTCCAGCTCGAGTTTGGTGAAATTCTGTCTGGTTCATGCCTTTATTTCTCTGCAATTACTAAATAGGTATTAAGCAATATTCCACTGGTGAAATTATACCTCTCATTTGAAAGTCACACGTCAGCTTGACCACATCCCGAACCCATGGATTATATCGTGTGAACAAGATGTCATTTATAGATGCCACAAAAGGATGTCCATATGGCGAGGAGATTTTTCTCGCCAAGTCATCGTCTTCACAAACTGGGACGTCACCATGTCCAATTGAACAAGTTGTCTCCCTTCCAGAGGAATGTCGACATGTGCGAGACAATTTATCTTGACATGTTGACATGACAAAATAATTTTCCTCAATAACTGTGTTCTTCCAAAAGGATGTCAACATGGCAAGAAAAACTGGGACATTACCATCTCCAATTGTAAAAGTCGTCTAATTCCTTCCAGAAGGATTTTGACATGGCAAGATAATTTATCTTGACACGTCAACATGACAAGATGAATTTCCATGCCATGCCATCAGACGGATGTCAACGTGGTGATTCATCTTGCCATGCTGCATCGTATTCAGAGCACACAAATTGGCTTAGAAATGTATACAGTTGTATTGACATCCCATTGAAAGGTGTCCTCGCTGACATAATTGCTTCACCATGTTGACATAAAAGTTGCCAAAATGACACCCTATTTAAGAAATACATCTTGGTGTGATAATTCATAAAAGTTCTTGTTTATTTAAATGTTTCATTTATAATTTATGTCTACTGTGACCATATAGTAAGTACAGTGGCTTATTAGGGACATGTTAAAAATAATAGTAAAAAAATCGAAAATCTCAAAATTTTGACTTCAAAAAGTCAAAATTTTGACTTTAAAAAGTTAAAATTTTGACTGTAATCTCAAAATTTTGACTTTCAATCTCAAACTTTTGACTTTAAAAGGTCAAACTTTTAAAAGTCAAAATTCTGAC
>JAODUJ010040484.1:0-12251 GCA_027564615.1 Psolus chitonoides | reverse complement strand
CCCCCCACCCTTCAGTGTTGGGCTAGATCCGCCCTTGACTGGCTTACATCATGATGAGTGACATCGCAGGCCACTTGTGCACCCACGTTAATTAGTTAGAATTTTCTCATAACAATCGGGAAATATGCTAGCATTTTTCAAAAATGATACAATAAAACCTGCTCTAACCAAACATAACATACTATTTTATACGGAGGAACATTATTGACGCAACGTGCCACCGCGGTACTTTCAGGCCGTGTGTTTCAACTATACACACTTTCGGAACACAATTCAAGTTGTCATATAGGCCTATATGCATATCACTAGAATTTGAATAATTACGATTTTGCTTTCGTCGGAGGTTTAATTCAAGTATAATCGCTTAGAATTTGACGAAAAATTGAAATGAGATCTGAAGGGTAACTCAAAGTATTTAAAAAAATACTGCTGTTATATGGAAACGCGGATAACTTCAGGTTCAACCTATAGGAGAAATCTTGTAATTGGTACTATGTATTTTTAGAACGTCAACGAGAATACACGGTTTCTCAACTACCGCGAAATACATTAATAACTATTTTTGTGCTGACAGAATTGAAATTGTTCCCTAATCTCTGTTCTACACAGTATTTCGGGAGTAAACAAGATCATGATATTATTATATTGGAAATACTTTTGGAATACGTCAAAAGTGACAACCACAACACTCGACCGTTTTTCAAGAGCAAATCTACCAAACCCTGAAAGTACCTTTAACATGGTACAATTGTATTAGGCTATGATTATTATTCGGACGACTATTTCGCAGAACTGGGTCTAATTCCGGAGAGTATGCTACTGTTTCATGGACATGGATTTATAGGTTTTCTGTGGTTTTTTTCATGGTGGCCTGGGCCGAGATACTGACTGCAATAGCACACAGTCTGCTATATTTAGCACATGCTTGACGACATAAGGTCAGGCAAGTTTTTATATAGCTACTTGCTATAATAGGCTATATGTAATTACAATATATCCGTTGTATTTGTAACGAGGGCGATGATTTATTATTTATTTTGACTGACTATTTCGATTGCCCTCTCCAGAGTGGTCTGATTGAAGGTTATAGCCTAAGGACTACAGCCGTTTACATGGTTCATTAACACGACTTCAAAGGGAAGTTCCTGCCTCTACGCGGGTGATAAAGCCACGATAATAACGAGACGCACATTAAAGTGTCACGGACAATTATTGATAACCCAAGTTGACCTCTAGCCTGTAGTACTATTAGTTCGCGTTGATGACGCAGGATAGGAATCACATCGTAGCAGTGTATTCAGCAGGGCTGGATTATGGCATTTGCAAAGTAGGGCATGGCCCAGGGCCCCGCGAACTGTGGGGCCTAGCGCATAGTCAATTCCTTGCAAAAAATAAACATGAGACAGGTTGAGACTTCATGTATTGGGTTTCCCAATTCCCATCAAAACAGTGCCTTTACCTACCACGGACGCAAAATTTGCGTTTTGAAAATCAAGTTTTTAAAACGTCACTGAAAGAAATAGCAACCACAGCCCTGGGAATTGTCTTATTTGATAGAGAAAAGGTAAGGCTTTCATATAAGTTTTTTGGAAGGGTGTCACTGTGGAGGAACATGGCGTGACCTTGGGTTGACCTTTGACCTCGACATTTTGGCTACTGAAAAGTGAAGTCCTCGTTCACAAAAATCCGCTAGCTGCTTCATTTTTTATTTGTTTACTCCCCTAACTAGTTTTATTATTGCTAAACATATTATAGAAGACAATCTGAGCCCAACAAGCCGTCTATTGGCCTAATGACCGAAAAATCTGACCATTTCGGCCAAAATTGACCCAAAATTGACCATTTTACCCCTAAAATGGCTCCTTTGTAAAAAATATCATAGCTCATGGAACTTACACCTCACCATACTCAAATATATATCATTTTGTAGCTATTGAAGAGTTTTAACCATTTCATGACCGATGCAGCTTGAATTCTATTGTTTTAGTAAACAAAAAAAATGGTTTTAGTGGGTGTCGAGGTCTTCGTCACGCTTCAGCACACTAAGTCAATGAGAATTTGCTTGGCGAGCCATATTTTGTACCATTCGGCCAAAATTGGTAAGTATTTCATATTTTTAGACATGATCACACCCCTACGGTTGTAGGGGTTAATAGGTGTAGGGCTATTTTGAAGAAGAAAAAAAATCACTATATGTTTCGTTTTTTTGTATCGCAATACGTAATTTCGCGGAACTGGGCCATAGGCCTACACAAGTTCAATGTACTCTTTTTTCCCTTCAACAGTAAGCAACATAGAAACACCAAACTTTATTTTTGGGGCTAAAAACACCTCGATTATGGTTAGGGGATGTGTTTTGCATGAATTTATTAAGGTTTGAGAAGGAAGTGAACAAAAATGGGGAATTTGGGCCTATTTTTGGGATAAAAAGACGAAAAACCAGATTTGGCCCTGAAAATTTTCTTTTTGCATTTTTTGCGATTTTTGTTTTGTGCGGAATATGTTCTTCGACTTGTTGGCTTTCTGAATTCCATTACAGATACTTTTTAAATTGCTTCCAGATTATCTTATGATTATTTTCAAAAGGGAAAGTCAAATTTCTTCCCTTCGATGGTAGGTAAAGGGTTTATTAATGAGACAGATAGCCTAAAGCCAGAACATTCGGCCTCTGTCATTGGTGGATCTGTTTTATTGTCGATTCGCCAGTATACCCGTATGGGAATAGGGCCCCTAAAAAAAAACATGGCCTATGGCTTCGCACAGTCTTAATCCGGCCCTTCGGTAGGCACTACGGTAGTTCCCAGGCATGATCTTCTTCTGCGGAAACTTTTTTCTCGGAATTCCGCCTTTTTTTCGGATTCCTCGTTTTTTCTGTGTTGCCACTCTTGAAACATATTTTTCCGATTTTTTGGGCATGTTATTGTTAATATTACTTTTTAAATCGCTAACAAAGGTCTGTAGACCTTTTTAAATATCCAATAAAGGTCACTGTTGACAGACTTACATAGTTTCGGAGAGTCCGCGAAAGGCCCGCGATGGTGCGCGGTTGGCACTTATCAGTGAGTCCCTATCAAAATATTTTTCTTGCTCACAAAGTCAGGCTCATGTCTGAGTTCCGTACAACTTACGAACTCTGAACATGGATCCGTTAGCGTCAGCTGGACAGCGTCAGACTATTTCCTACCCCGGGCCCTGGTTAACGGTTAGTCTGCTAGGCCAGCGATATTCAAACTGTTTTCGCTTGGCGACCACTATTCCCACTTTGGTCATCTTGGCGACTATTCCTCGACGGGCCCGGTGCATGGTATTTGATGGGAGGACGCCCCTACATGTTTTGCATAGCCAAATTTCTAGGTAGGCCTATTCGGTACCAGATGCCAAATGGTGATCCAGTTTACAATATTTATAGCAATTTACAGGGGCGGATCCGGGGTATTACGAAGGGGGGTGCCATTGAGGGCGATATAACCCGAACATGCAAGCGCCGAAGGTGCGAAGCCCTGACAGGGGGAGGGGGCTGGGGCCCCGCGGAATTTTTGAATAGATACGATTTCCTGGCATCTAACAGTCAAGAGGGGTGCATAAATAAACTCTTTTGTTTGTTTTTTAACCGGCGAAAAATAGGGGGTGGCACCCCAATGTGCCCCCTGGATCCGCCCAGATTTATGTAGCATATCCGCCTCTGGTTACGCCACTGCGACACTCTTCTGATCCATTCTCACACTACAAGTTCAACTATAATTCGAACCGGTTCAAACTAGGTTGTTGCCTTTGTTCAAATGACAGGAACTTGACAGGCGTACATCACACTCGTCTCAGTCGCGGTATTGGCTTTATGCTCCCGGTAGGTCTTGCACTTTGTCACTTTTGAAGCTATTATATGGTACAAAACATGGACTAGGCCTACTTCAACATGTTACATATACCTATTTATTTGTTTATTACTTGTCTTCAGAGAATTATAAAGAGTCAAAGGGCTAATCCCATGTGGCCTAACACACATCCCCGCACACATCTGGAGCTTGACCCGGTGGCCGCCACTCGAGTGCACTTCCTTTCATCTGTTCATGCCAGGCGCTTCGTGAGTGTGGGTGCAGCGCTGGGCTGCCAACAGTAACTATAGGCGTTGAGTTGAAAAAATAATTCTATGCTATAGTAGCCTACCAACTGAATACAACAACGAACTAATGATAACATTCTTCTGTAATTACACTGACCTCTACCAATTATCACATTTAGTTTGTGGCACCGAAATAGTGATATGTTTTAGCTCATACTGTGTGTTTCAGTGGGAATACCGATAGCCAGGCTACTTACGATATTGTATCAAGAAAGTTACTCTACCAAGCCACATGACAAACGAAAGTAGGCCGTGTATCAATATATCTGTAAGGCTGGAACTTGGAAGGTCCGGTTAGCATTTTTTTTTACTAGAACGCTAGCGCAAATCGACCAATCAAATTCATGGAATCCCTTCATGTGATGCTTTCCCAAAAACCAAGTTCTGAATCTTTTTTTTCGTAGTTTTCACCCCGGATTATGAAAGAACATGCTTCATTCTCCTAAGGGAGCCGACCCTAACCCTTTTTCTAAACCCTAACTCTGATTTTGAACCAAAATTGTAAATTCCTGAAAAATGAATATTTGCGCTAGCGTTCTAGTAATACAAAAGTTGCGGTCTGGTCACTCTGTTGAATATTGATTGCGATGACTCTAGTGTCACTAGATGCGTACGTTTACAGTTTTCAGCCTGCGTGGCTGGTCTACGTTTTTTAGAGCAAATGATCGATATCGCCCAAAACGTTTTCATGTGATTTTCGCCTATACGTCCTGCAAAAAAAGGGCGGCACGTCTTCATGAGATCAAAGTTAGTAATTTTTCAGTCGTTTTCATTGGGAACAATTCATTAACGTAGTCCGGTACTGCCCACGACAAGACTAGTTTCAAACTTCATATACTGCAGACATTGTTCGGTTATATTTTGTAAACGTAAACATGACGTCTGTGTACATTACGCTTTATTTAAGCGCCTGGGCCGAGGTTACATTCAGGAGAGGCACTATTTATTGAAGAATTTCACGAAAACTTACATAATGAATACAAAATGCTTCACGGTCAATGTTTTAATTTTTATGCCTACTCTCTGACTGCACTAACAGTATTTCCCCCGAACATCTTCGTTTTTCCTTTTTTCGATTCAAAGTTGCGTTCACACACTGTATGTATTACAATGGGAATTGCATTACGGGTAATGGCGGCCCCCATATGAGAGAAAATCTCTCGATTGGGGGTTCAGGCCCCCGATCGGGGGCTCTGTTTCGCATCCTCGAAGGGGGATTCTCCTGGACTGGGTAACATGCCGGGAACACCGGTAGCGCGAGAAGCGCGGAATTTTTTTTCTGGTTTTTCGTTTGGTGGCCTCACCAATGTTGTATTTTATTTATGTTATTCAACACGTTTGAATGCTTACAAATCCTTACAGCTCATTGTAATTGTTCAAAAACCAATATAACACAGAAGCAACGAGGGTCGTCATTAACAAAAAAAACGTTGCTGTGATGTATTTTCCCCAGCAGCACACACTGTTGTCAAAACTGTATAGCGTAATACCGAGCCCGATATAAATAATGACAAGACAAAGTGGACCGTGTAAAATTCATCGGCCATCTTGAAACGGCAATAGGCTCTACAGCTAGCCTTCTAACAAATATTTTCTTACAAAGTTCGTGGCTGAGTCTATCACTTAATTGGTTTGGAAAGATCAGTAATAAACGATAATACCTTTTTGAAATGCGATATCCAGCAGTCTAGTTACAACTGAACCTAATCCGTCAACAACGTAGGTCTGTTCTAGCCTAGGGGTGGCCAACCTGCGGCCCGCAGGTCAAATGTGGCCAGCGGCATTTTGGCACGTAACAACCTACAAATTAGGCTTGAAGAATTTTGACTTTACCCAGAGAGAGAGAGAGAGAGAGAGAGGGAGAGAGGGGGAGAGCCGGTAACATTTGGATCTGTGTTGTGTTAGTCATCCAGCCTTTTGACCACGACGCCGTCGTGCGTTGTAAATGTAAAAAGCAGTCAGGCCATTCAGAAAGAAGATATGTCTGTACAGGAAGGCTAATTTCCCTGCAATTGACAAACAAATCCTCAACCTTAATAACACGCTGACAGATGATTATGTTATTACAACATACATCGAACAGTTGTGGCGGGAGTTCCAAGAGGTTCTCCAATCAGCTATTAACCTGCATAACCCATCCAAGATGAGCTCGACCAGATATAATCTTCCTTGGGTCGATCCATCCATCAATTGGGCAATCCATCCGTAAAATAGCGGCTGTACAATAAAGCCAAAAAGTTTAGTTATCCAGTTGCCTGGGGTAAATTCAAAACCTTACTTCGATCCATAGATAAACAGATGAAGAAGCCCACCAGCAGAACATTCATGATGTCATTGGAGAAAGCCTGAAAAGTGAGAACGCTAAGCCTTTTTGGAATTATATCAAAACAAAGAGTCAGGAAGTGTTTGGGAATTTTCACCCTAACCACAGGAAGTCGTACGGTTTCACATACATCAGACAAAACTCAAGCACTGAACAATCAATTCTGCTTGGTGTTCACCACAGATGTCATGCCAGCTTTGAAATCATGTAACCTGGTAACATGCCGGACATGGGTAAGCAAGTTGGTAATCACTGTAAATGGCGTGCAGAAGCTGCTTGCAGACATCCAATCTAACAAGCTATGGGACCAAACAAGATTCCTGCGAAAATCTATATAAAGCTGTTGTGAAAGCTTAGCTCCGATCCTGCAGAAAATCTTCCAGAAATCAATTGACATAGGCGCTCTTCCTCGCGACTGACGTGACGCCAATATCATCCCTATCAACGAAGAAAAGGTGAAAGGACCATTCCAGCAAATTACTGGCCTATGTCGTCCACTTCCATTCCATGCAAGCTGCTATAAAACATATATCTATCTATATCCCATAGCTTGAGGGCCGTTGGGGCGACATGATGACAAGACAGAAGCTTTCCACAATTTACGATATTCAGCTGTTCTTATGAGCTGGTTGAAGTTCATCCCAATCCAGGTTTTATATTGTCAATCCAGGTTTTAACCGGTCCGCCTATCCTTCTTACCCCATCTGTCCTTCCTTGTAAAATAGTGTTTGCCAGGCTGATCTTCTGCCAAATTACATGACCAAACCACTGAAGTTTCCTTCTTTTCACCACTGAAAGGTGGGGTTCCGGCATCCATAAGAAGCTCTCCATCAGTTGCCATACTTGCTTGTTCGTGGTGTGCTAAGTACAATGGATCTGGAGAAGTCTCCGGATATAGTTAATTTCGAAAGCATTTATTCGCTTTTCCATCTCAGCATTTGAAGTCCACGATTCACACCCATAAAGGACCACTGTTGTTACTAGTGCTCTCAGGAGACTCTTTCTTGTTTTCTTTGTAATGTTCTTATCCATCCAGACGGGCTTCAGATTTGCCAGTAAAGATGTTGCAACTACGATTATGATCTTAATTTCTTGCTCTGATCTTGCATCATCCGTGATTGTTGTCCCTAAATATTTGAACTGAGCCACTGTTTCAAGTTCTTGACCCCTAATATGTACCGTTACTTCTTCGACAGATCCCATCTTCATGACCCTGCTCTTCTCAGCACTGATTTCCATGCCAAGTTGTTTGCACTTTCTTCTAGTTATCTTGTACAGGTGGTGAGTTGCTCCGGTTGTCCTGCTATAAGGTCGATGTCATCTGCTACTCTTAGGTTGGTAATATTTCTTCCTCCAACACTCACTGTTCTCTCATACTCATCAAAAGATTCCATCATGATATATTATAGGAATATATTGAACAATGTTGGTGATAACAGACATCCTCGCCGGACTCTCCCACTCAGGTGT
Source organism: Psolus chitonoides (assembly GCA_027564615.1). Taxonomy (NCBI): domain Eukaryota; kingdom Metazoa; phylum Echinodermata; class Holothuroidea; order Dendrochirotida; family Psolidae; genus Psolus; species Psolus chitonoides. The sequence continues at coordinate 4,338 of JAODUJ010040484.1, read as the reverse complement.
AGAACCAGTCGCTGATTTTATCTCCCATTAAAACAGCACTCTTGGACGCTTGATACAGGGCCTCGATTGAATTTACAACCCCCTTGGTGATGCTAAACTTCCTCAGTATCTCACACATTCCATCTTGCCAGACCCGGCAAAAGCTATTTTGAAGTCGATGAAGTCAGGGAAAAGTGGTTTCTGATCCGTACGGTATTTCTCATTAAGTAGCCTGAGATTAAAGATTTGCTCTACTGTGCTGCGTCTTTTCCTAAATCGTGCTTGTTCCTCTGCTATTATTCTTTCTGCTTGTGGTTGAAGTCTATTTATAATCACTCGTAGGAGTATCTTGCTTGGGTGGCTGATCAGGCTGATGGTTCGGTAGTTGCTTCAAGACTTAGGGTTGCCTTTTTCATGGAGTGGGATGATGATTGATTTTGTCCATGAAGAATGCCGAACTCCTGATGTTAATATTTCATTGCAAAGTCTAGTGTAAGCCTCAACTGTTCTATATCCCCCTAGAACACATACATCATCATATAATGGACCACCTGAATAGATATCACGTTCTTACCAATCGTCAACATGGTTTCCGCCAGGGGAGATCATGTGATACACCGCTTGTAGGACTAGTGGATGATCTTGCGAAATTACTTGACCGAAAAAGCCAGACAGACATGGATTTCAGCAAGGCGTTCGACACAGTTCCACATCAACGACTCCTGTGCAAACTCAAGAACATTGGCACCAACAACTGCCTTCTGGGTTGGAATAAGATCTGCCTCACCAATAGACATCAGAGAGTTCTCCTGCGAGGAGCTTTATCTATTCAATCTCCAGTTACTACTAGAGTTCCACAAGGAACAATATGTTGCGTCCCTTGTTATTTTTAATTTACATCAATGATCCACCGGATGCAGTTTCATCACACGTGGGAACCACTTGAGGTACGACGCACCTGACTCCGCCTTATTGCCATCTACAAAGAGGCTCATACTATCCCTCAAGCATCCAGCTACAGAGTAATAACAACAGGATCTCCAGACGAAATCAAGGTTCACATACAGTCGTACTCCTCCCTCCAACAATACCATGCTCCTGGATTTATTGTAAACACCCAGATAACCATCAGCAAGACTAGAATACACAACTTTGTGTACAGTATAACGTATATTGCGCGCGGGCAAGACTCGTGTTACTCAAACCTGGCACAGTAGTAGGCCTGGCTTTTGCCCGACCTCTAGTAGTATTATTTTTCTTAAGTCTTGCCTAATTTTTTTCTTGAGTCTTGCCTGCCTGTGTTGGACGTTGGACTATAGCTGTGTTTACGTTACCAGTAGAGCGATACATGTAATAGGCTAGATTTAGTCAATCTGGGTGCATATAGGATTGGGGCATATTGGTGGAAGATCTTTGGACCGTAATTCGAAACTGCCTGCGAATATCACTCCAAATTCCTCGATTACGCCCAATATTCCTGCCCAATTTCAATTGAAAATGTAAATATCAGTAGTTTTGGGAATTGCGCCTGTCAATAGTGGATTTGTTGCGTTTTGGTAACAGAAATGAATCCAGCTTGGCAGACATCAACCTTCAGCCTAACTTTTAGTGACTAAGGTGCACTTGCCTCCCTTCCACACTGACCTGTGCGTGATAACCGCCACTTGAAGGTGTGTGCACAGTAATGAACAGAAGCAGAAGCAGAAACACGTTTTTGATTCCTTGCTGTAAACAAAGGAACCTATGCAATCGGCCTGATGTATGTGTGCGTGTGTGGGACGCTCTCACCTTGGGTACGCTATAACTCAACAACGGACTGACGGATAATTGTCATACTTGGTGTACAGATGTATCATGGTGAGGAGGTGTGCCATATTGTTCTTGGTGCCGACCCAATGAATCTTCTTTTTATCCTGTCCGCACAACAACAACACCATGCAGCACAACGTTAGATGTGGTTCAACCAAAGTTGAATGCGTCGTTGTTCATTCTCATTATAATCTGCTAAATCCAATGCTGTAAAGGGCTGATCCAGTAGAGGGCAGATCAGAAGATGCTGCATGGTTTGGTTGTGTACCGCAGTCGCATTCCCCGTCCTCGTCATTTAGGTATCTCCACTTGGAAAGGGTGACTTTTGCTCGCCCAGCACCAGATCTTAGCCGGTTCAGGCATTTCCATAACTTGCATCTGCATAAGGTGGGAGTACCTCACTTGCGCCGATCCCCAATGTTGTTACTGCTGGTGGAAGGTTACTTAGCCCATCTTTCCACTCATTGACTCTTTCACTGCTAATGATAGATGCCTCGATGGGGTGACACACTTCTGGTGGCTCTCTCTAGATTTCAGACGGCTTTCAGCTGGTGTATGACTAAACATAAGATGTCTTTCATCTGTAGCCTGTCGCTAGCGTTCTTTTTTTGCCTGCTGCATTTCGTCGTATATCCGGTGGGGCTATGCCTGCCAGGATATGTAGACGGTCAGTAGGTGTTGATTTAACACAGCTCGTGATGAGGCGGCAGCTGGTGTTGAGCACAGGGTCTAGCTTCTTTCCATGGGGGATTTTCCCCATTCATGACAGGCATATTCAGCACTCGAGTAGCAGAGACCTAAAGCAGTTGATTTCAGAGTCTGTGTGCTGGCACCCCAGCATGTACCAGTACGTTTTCTGACGATGTTGTTTCTAGCGCTCACTTTGCCCTTGGTCTTCATAATGTGAGTCTTGGAAGAGAGACATCTATCCAGAGTGTTCAAGAGGGGTTCCTGACCAGTTGACCTGCAGTTGACGCTTCGCTTCTCGATTTCGCAGATGGAAGGCACACACCTGTGTCTTTGATGGACTTGTCTCTCTTCGACAATTGTGAAATCTGCATCTTGTGCACCTATGCCAAGATCGTCTGCATATATGAAGCGGTAAGTGTCTTCATTTATTGGTTGTTCGTTGGTGTATAATTTAACGAGGATTGGTGCGAGCCCACTCCTCTGTGGGAGGCCATTCTTGAGTCTTCGCTATCTGCTCTCCTTTCCCCATAGACTAGCAAAGAGGAGTCTCTAGCATGCTCTCGATCAACTCTGTTAGGTGGATGTCCTTAGGAAGCTCCAGGATTTTGCGGAGAAGGCATCTGTGGTGGACTGTATCGTAGGCAGCTGAGAGGTCGACAAACACTACACCAGTTACCATCCCTTTCTCGTGACCATTTTCAATATACTGTGTGAGGTTGAGTTGGCTAGTCATGGACTTGCCGGGACGGAAACCTGCTTGTTCTGGAATGTGGTATTCATCAACAACAGGACCGATCCTGTTGAGGATCAGGCGTTTAAATAGCTTGTAGGTGTGACTCAGGAGTGATATTGGCCGGAAGTTTTTGGGAACTGATGGATCTTTCCCAGGTTCCAGCAGTGCTATAACATGAGCTTTCTTCCAGATCTTAGGGAGCTTGTGTGTTTTTAATTTAAGCATTCATTATATAGTTGGAGAAGCCACTTTTTGCCTTGGGGCCACAGTACATGATTTGTTCAGTTGCGAACTCATCCAATCCAATTGCCTTTCCTGGTTTGAGGGCAGAGATTCCGGTTTCCAGCTCTTCCATGGCAAAAGGTCTTGTGAAACCAGGGTATTCGCTGTTCGTTTTGCGGTTCAGCCTAATAATCTTTTACCACTCCTACCATTCTTCAATAGTTGGTTGGTAACTTGATTTGCAGTGACTTTTGGGTGCCGGACGGCTGCTTTTGGATCACCACGTAGCTTGCGGACCAGTGACCATACTTTCTTGCTGTTCTTTGACATGTCAATATTTTCAATGAGGGCGTTCCAGGTCTTACGACGCTCTTGGGCGATGTTCTCCATCATCTTCTGGCATTGTTTTGTGGTTTCCTCAGAGAGAGGGTCTGCTTTGAACACCATGGCATATTCTTCATAGAGTCCCAAACATTCCTCAGTTAGTCCAGGTATGTATTCCACTCTGCAGCCTCGTGGGATGTGCTCGATCTTCTCTTCTAGCTCATTTGTAAACCCATTCCAGTTTGCTTTCTTGTAATTGAAGCGCCTTTTGAAGGACACCATAGTTGGAGTTACATCTGCATTGACTTGGATATTAATTGGTCGATGTTAGTTTGATGGGATGGGGTCTATCAAGGTCTTCTTACACAGTCCAGCGATGTTACTAGTGACCATGGCAAGAACGGGGTTGTAGCCACGTTTCCATCGGGCACAGGTGAAGGAATGCGGTAGTTTAGGGTCATGGATGAGACTAAGTTGGTTTAGGTCGATCCATTCCACTACTGCTTCTCCATCCTCGTTTGTTTCTTGGTACCCCCACTGGGTACTGTGGGGCAAATAGAGGGGCGAATAGCTCAATCGGC
>JAODUJ010040374.1:0-12252 GCA_027564615.1 Psolus chitonoides | reverse complement strand
GAATCGGACCAAATTTGGTAGACATGTTAGGTATGTGAAAAACTTGTGACCGACAACTTTTGGTGAGTGTTGGGTCACAGAGTTCAAATATCTGATCTTATGTTGTTTCTCAATTTAATTCTCACAGGACAATGAAGGTAGTGGTGCTACTGATCCCCAAACCCCTGTCATTCAAGCAATCAAGGCAATCCGTGCTAACCTTCCTGAGCTGGTTATCATCTGTGATGTGTGTCTCTGTGCCTACACTAACCATGGACACTGCGGTATGATATTACTTCATTATATTTATAGACCTGCCAGAATTATAGTTATAGACCTGCCAGGATTATAGTTATAGACCTGTGAATGGGGTGGGGTGATCCCAAACCCCTGTCATCCAAGTAATCAAGACGATCCGTGCTAACCTTCCCGAGTTGGTTATCATCTGTGATGTTTGTCTCTGTGCCTACACCAACCATGGACACTGTGGTATGATATTACTTCATTATAGTTATAGACTTGCCAATGAGGGGTGGGGGAGGGGTGATCCCCAAACCCCTGTCATTCAAGCAATCAATGCAATCCGTGCTAACCTTGCTGAGTTGGTCATCATCTGTGATGTGTGTCTCTGTGCCTACACCAACCATGGACACTACAACACACTGATATTAATTTTGATTTTAATTGCACACCTGCCAATTTGCATGGTTTCACCATGAGTCTCAAGGTTTCATGGAGTATTTCATGGTGAGGCCTCCTTGGCGAACAAATTAAAAGCCCTTTTCTCTCACCCCAAACCTGCCAGTACTTTACCGTACTGGTCAGATGAATTTGTGTTTTTTTATAGCACATTGATCAATGAGAACTGTCCATCCTGGGTTGCAAAATTCTCTTCTGGGAATGAACTGATTAGGGGGTCGATCCAGTGATCGATCAGGTGGTTGACTGGAGGATTCATCAGGGCATTAACTGAGGAATTGATCAGGTGATCAATCGGGGGATTAGGAGATGGACTGATTAGGCGGTCAATCCAGTGATCGATCTGGGGATTGATCAGGGTATCGACTGAGGTATTGATCAGGTGATCAATCCGAGCATTGGGGGATTGATCAGGGTATCGACCAAGGGATTGATTATGGGATAAATCTGGTGATTGATCAGGTGGTGGACTGGGATTGATTAGGGTATCAGCCGAGGGATCCAGTAATCACTCAGGGGGTTGATAAGAGATCTACTGGATGATGGATCCAGATAGATGGTTACATTCATCACTTAGTAAAGGTGCACAAAACCATTTCACTTAGTACAGAGATGGGTGGTCTTGATCAAAGATAATTTCAACCAAAGCTACCCAGAATGAGTATATATAGGAATGAGGGGATCCATACCAACACTTTGCAATGCCACTGATAAAATTCAATTGATTCAGCAATGTGACTGAGCAGTACTAGGTAATGATAACAACATAAAGCCCTATGAACAGAAACATCACTGGGTGGGGGAAATATAGACTCCCAAGAGCAATGTGACTGAGCAGTGCTAGGTAATGATAGCAATTTAAAGCCCTCTAAACAGAAACATTACTGGGTGGGGGAAATATAGACTCTCTCAAAGAGAACCTGACTGAGCAGTGCTAGGTAATGCTGACATTATAAAGCCCTATTACCAGAAACATTACTGGGTGGGGAAAATAGAGACTCTCTCAAGAGCAATGTGGTAATGATGACATTATATAGCCCTATAAACAGAAACATTACTTGGTGGCGAAAATAGAGACTCTTTCAAGAGTAATGTGACTGAGCAGTGCTAGGTAATGATGACATTATAAAGCTCTCTAAACAGAAACAATACTGGGTGGAGCAAATAGAGACTCTCGGGACCAATGTGACTGAGCAGTGCTAGAAAATGATGACATGATAAAGCCCTCTAAACAGAAACATTACTGGGTGGAGAAAATAGAGACTCTCTCAAGAGCAATGTGACTGAGAAGTGCTAGGTAATGATGACATAATAAAGCCCTCTAAATAGAAACATTACTGGTGGAGACAATAGAAACTCTCTCAAGACCAATGTGACTGAGCAGTGCTAGGTAATGATGACATTTTATTTCATAATGTTCATTCGATGTAATGTGAGAAGCCGTTCACGCATGCGCAATCAATTTCGTTCAACATACCAGCGATATTCAGTCAAAACTAGTCGAACTATCTGAATAGATTCAGCGTAGTTTCGAATCCGGAGTTTCGTTACGGTTTTTATTTCAACTAAAGGAAAGACCTTTTTCGGAAGTTTTATTTTTCGTTCATTGGAACTCGCTATACGCCGCAGTATGTCCAAAAATAAGCCAAATTCGTCGGCTATTTCCACTGGCCAGGCATGTCAAGTGCGTGAGGCTAGTAATACAGCTAGGCCGGTACCGGAGCCTAACGTTAACAATAACAGTAACAGTACCATTGTCGCTAAAGCGGGCGGTGCTATTACTAACGTTCAATCTGTCAGTGCAAACAGCGATGCTGGAGTGCACAATGTGCAGGTGGCGGTTCAAAACAAAGATGGCGACCGCTCCGCCAATCGCGGTAAGGGTAAAAAACGTCCGAAAACGACTAAACAGTCAGAGTCTGGGCCAAGTTCTAGTAGTAGCAGCACTCCAGTGGCTGGCATAGAACATCGTATGGATAAACTGGAGACTTTATTGGAAGGATTTATTAACACTGTTATGTACCAACAACAAGGTGGTGAGTGTGAATTGGAGGATCAACAGTCTGGGGTTTCGGGGGAAATGCCAGTTGACCACCTTGAGGAGTTTATAGAGACTGAAGGTGACCCTTCTGCGTTGCCGGTTACACCAGGGCCAGACTTGGGTGAACATTCTGACCTGCTTAAGACTAAAGGTCTAGGCCTAGGTTTTGCGTCACGTTTCGTGGCACCGACTGAGGTTGGTGCACCTGTTGATGACGGCTTTGCAAGCAGTGTGGATTACCTCATCTCCACTAAGCTTGAAGAAAAACAATTTTCAGATATTTGTCAGACATTCCTCCGTCCTGAAAACTGTAAGTTATTAGTTGTCCCAAAGGTCAATCCTTTGATTTGGGATAAACTGAGCTCTAAGGTTAGAACCGTTGACCTGAAACTTCAGAGGTGCCAGCGCCCGCTGGTGAAAGGGCTCTCCGGAGTGGTCACGTCTTTTCAGGGCGCGATGCCAACTGAAAGGGAGGAAAACATGGTTGCCTTGCTGGCAAACTCTCTGTTTGAACTTAACATGCTGAGGAAAGAACTCTTAAAGCCGGATTTAAACCCGCGCTATGCTCATCTATGCAAACAGACTGTCAAGCCAACTGAATGGCTGTTTGGAGATGATCTCCCACAAGCAGTGAAAGACTTAGATGAGCAACAAAAAGCTGCTGGGGTTGTGAAAACTCCAAAAGCGAAATTCACTGGACAACGCTTTTCACAGATGAAGTTTTTGCCCTCTGCAAATCAACAGCGCTATCGTGATGCAGGGTGGTTCTCCAGAACATCTCAGAGTCAGTCTCAGAGGCCTTTTTTAGGGCCCCCCAGGTACGGTTATCAAAACAATCCACGTCAGGGTCAAAGACCACAGGCGGGACCATACCGAGGGGCGAAGCGCCAACAGTATCAGAAACCCATGTAAAGACAGCGGGAACCAAAGGTTTAAGGGTAAGTTGTTTACCCAATGTTTCCTCTTTTTTGAATGCTTGTAGCAAATCAACAGGGGGTCGCTTGGGAGCTTTCCTAAAGCAGTGGCATCAGCTCACATCAGATAAATTTATTTTGAATGCTGTCTCAGGCTATAGACTTGAATTTGTAAATAATACCCCACCATATCAATTTCTAATCCCAGCCCCATATAAAATGGAGGAATTTGAGAAAACTGGCGTTGACAGGGAAATTGAACGATTAGAAATGAAGGGTGTCATTGAACTTTCACCTGAACCTGGGGGTTTCATTTCAAACATCTTCACTCGTCCTAAGAAGGATGGTGGGATTCGAATGATTTTGGATCTCTCTGAATTAAATAAATATATTGAGTATTACCATTTCAAAATGGACACGTTTGAGACAGCATTGAGCCTTGTGAATCATGGTTGTTTTTTTGCTTCAATTGACCTAAGAGATGCTTACTATTCAGTCCCCATTGCTTTAGAGGATAGAAAATACCTGAAGTTTTATTGGAGGTATAAAACGTGGCAGTTTCGTGCTTTGCCCAACGGACTGTCATCAGGGCCACGGCTTTTCACAAAGCTTCTCAAGCCACCCCTTGCTCTTTTAAGAGCTATGGGAATCAAAATTACAGCATACATAGATGACACTTTAATTGTAGCTGACACTCGGCAACAAGCTGAGGCTGCCGTTACCACAACAGTAAAACTTTTATCTGACCTAGGGTTTGTCATTCACCCTGATAAATCTGTGTTTAATCCATCTCAGCAAATAACCTTCTTGGGTTTCATTATAGACTCAAAGCAATTGATTGTCAAACCTACTCAAAGCAAAATTGACGACATTCTCAATTTGTGTAGACATATCTCAGTAATGAAGTCACCTTCAATTCGGACAGTGGCATCACTGATAGGAAAATTGGTGGCGCTTTTTTCGGCAGTTGAATATGGGCCACTTCATTACAGAGCCTTGGAGAAGGCTAAAATTGCATATCTTAAGAAGGAACATGGTCATTTTGATAGACCCATGGTTATAAGTCAATCTGCACAAAGGGAGCTGTTGTGGTGGCAGCAAAACATTCAGTCTGCAGTAAGGCACATTGATAAGGGAAAGCCAGTGATGTGCTTAACAAGTGATGCATCTGGGGCTGGCTGGGGGGCAACCAATGGCACAGTGCACATTGGTGGACGGTGGAATGAACTTGAGAAATTAAGAGCACTACACAATGAGATAAATTATTTAGAAATGCTTGCATCTTTTTTTGCTCTAAAATCTTTTTGTTCTAAAGACAAAAATATTCATGTGTCACTGAAGCTTGATAACACTACTGCCGTAGCCTATATTAATAATATGGGTGGCATTAAATCTCCATCATGTAATGAGATGTCAAAAACATTATGGCATTGGTGTATCAGTAGAAATATTTGGGTAACGGCACATTATTTACCTGGTGTAGAAAACCAAGTTGCAGACATGAAATCTAGGAAGTTTAATGACCAGTTAGAATGGATGCTTGATAAACAGATTTTCACCCAGATTTGTGATTGGTTTGGTACGCCAAACCTTGATTTGTTTGCATCTAGATTGAATGCCCAACTTGATTTTTATGTTTCATGGAAACCAGACCCAGGGGCTCAGGCATTTGATGCCTTTTCAATAAATTGGGCCCCCTATTTTTTCTATGCCTTCCCACCATTCTCCATGATTGGAAGGTGTTTAACAAAAATTGAGCAAGAACAATCTGAAGGACTCCTGATTGTTCCAAACTGGCCAACCCAATCTTGGTTTCCTAGATTGCTAAATTTGTTGGTAGCTGAGCCTCTGGCTCTGCCTAAGTTTAAAGGGCTACTTTCACAACCTGTTGATGGTTCTCTGCATCCACTTCATCATCAGCTCTCTCTTTTATGTTGCAGATTGTCAGGGAAACCTTCCAGAACTCTGGCTTTTCAGAAAAAACTTGTACCATACTCATGGCTTCCTGGAGAGAATCCACTAGAAAACAATATGATGTGTACATTCGGAAGTGGTTCGATTTTTGCGATAAAGAACAAGCTAATCCATTCTTCACAACTGTGGAACATCTGCTGAAATTTTTCACCGAGTTATTCGATAACTTAGGGTTTAGCTCCATTAATACAGCAAGGGCAGCGTTGGGCCCATTAGTTCATTTGAAGGATGGATTTAGTGTTGGAACTCACCCTCTAATCTCCAGATTCTGTAAGGGGGTTTTTAATCTTAAAACACCGACTCCAAGGTACAATCGCACATGGAATGTGAAGTTAGTATTGGACTATCTTCGTCGGTTGTCTCCTGCCAAGAAGTTAGGCCTGAAGGATCTAACACTTAAAACGTGTATGCTGCTCTCGTTAACCTCTGCACAACGACTGCAGACTATACATAAACTTAATGTTATAGACATGGACTTAACACAGGACAGTGTTGTGTTTTGTATTAAGGATTTACTTAAGCATACCAGACCTGGTAATACAGGATTCAGATTGGAGTGTAGGGCTTACCCAGTAGATAGACGGTTATGTGTGTACACTCATTTATTAGAATATTTGAAGAAAACAACAGTTTGCAGGGGAAAGGAGGTTGCTTTGTTTGTTAGCTTTAAGAAGCCTTTCCTGAGAGTTTCTAAAGAAATCTACAAATCGGGAAGGGGTGCATGTAGCCACCCCCCCCATTTTCACTCCGATGTAATTCATTCAAGTATGGCTCGAGTAGGCTTTACTTAAAAAGGGGGAAAAGGGGGCAACTATTCCGAAGTAGGCACTGCCATGCAGTTACTGCATTTCGGTTTCGCGATTTTTTTGCAAAAATGTCGACAACATTGATGACTTATTACTTCATTAGGAGAGCTCTCAAAGATATGCCGTTAAAAGATTCTAACAGAGGAGACCCTTCTCCGTCATCGAGTGTATTAGTCCAGTCGATCGGATATAGGCTTGATTATTTTGCTATATGACTTTGATTCGAGATATGAAAATGTCGCGAATATAGGCCAAACTTATAGCGGTTTCGCGATTTTTTGCACAAATGTCGGCAACCTTGGTGACGTACAACCCCACTAGAAAAGCTTATGAAGATAAGGCGTTAAATGATTCTAACAGAATTCACTCTCCACCATTATGTGGTGTATCAGTCGAGCCTGTCGAATCTCGGCTTATAGGATTTCGTTTTATGATTTTGTTTCGAAGCACAAATGTCGCGAATATCGGCCGGACTAAGCAGTTTTGCGATTTTTTGAAAATTTGTCGGCAACATTGGTGACTCATCACTTCATCAAGAGAGCCTCCGTCATCGGATGTATCGTATGAGAGGGGTTAATTTTTCCTGGCACCTGGCTCGGATCACCTCAGGTAAACGCCTCGGTGGAGGACAGACACCGAGGGACCGTCAACATACCTCCTGATCGTAACCATAAATACGAAGTTGTCGGATATATGGAATGAGTCAACATCAATTGCAAGAGTGATCTTTGTCGTGACAAGTCTATATTAAATAACACTTGAAGAACCATGGTTAACGACTATGATCCTTTAATTTCACAAATTACAAAGTTTATTCAGAAATCATCCTAATTAACTATTGTATCAATAGTTTTTGAACAAATATGCAACAATTGCAACATCGTCGGTGGCTCAATTACATTTAATTTGACTTAAGACTCTTTAGCCTTATAAATCTGCATTGCTGTCTCCTGATTGGTTGAAATGCATATTGTGTCAAGTTGGACATGTGTGTACATACACTGAGCTCTCGATGTGCTAGCACCTGAGGTGATGTGTGTAAATACTGGTGTATACTTACTATAGCGCCCTATTTGGCTAGCACCTATGTGTCTCCAAAAACTGAGCTACTGTGGTGCTAGCACACCTCAGGTAATAGTAATGGTCATGTGCGTATATACATGGGCCATTACCCTCGATGGAGGCCAGAAACAGAACCTACAGTCACAACTCATAATATGTAAGGATCGTCAACATACCTCCCGATCGTAACCAGAAATACGAAGATGTCTTATAAATCTACATTGCCGTCTCCTGATTGTTTGAAATGCATATTGTCTTAAGCTGGCCTCTGAACGTAATTCAATGTTGGATTAATGTATGCTGTCCATCGGTTGGTTTTCTAACTTTTGTCCAATGTTGGACTTCAGGCTCGTAGTCAAAGGTGCGTAGGATGCGCATGCACCTCCAGGCCCGCGGAACACTTTTTTGACAGGGGGTGCTGAGATTTCAGATTTGCGGCCAGTGGTAAACGCGAAACCCGAACACATTTCGGCGTAGGGTCTGGGGCCCGCTTAAGGGCCCCGAAAACTCTGGAGTATTAGCAGTTCTGTAGTGCAATCTGAGCATATCTGTGACACTAAAATTATGCAATAAAATTTGATGATATTAGTTAATCAAATTTACATTTCAGAATTGCGGCCAGTGAACGCGAAACCCGAACACATTTCGGCTTGGGGTCCGGGGCCTGCTAAAAGGCCCGGGAAATCATTGCCGGAAATGTTATTTCCAAGCCCTTGCAAGATGTATCGTAACATTACCAATTTCGAAATCAATCTTTCCTGTTATAGAACAATATCTAAGCGGAGCGCCACCATCAGTTGGCGCGAAGCGTGGGAAGTTTTTTTTGCCAAAAAATTCCTCCCAGATTGCCACTTCCTAGGCCTTGCAAGTTGTATCTAAACTTTTTCCATGTTCTGGAAATTTACTATTTTTGTTGATACACGTCACATATCTTCCTTCCCATGGAGCTTTCCGGGCGCGAATGCGCGGCTTACAATGATTTAATAAATAGCCGAACGAAGTCAGCTGAGTTGCGCAGGGGAAGTCTAGAATGTGTCAGGATGTGCATTCGTGACTGGTGGGGGTGCTGTGACATATTCCAGCACCCCTATCAAAAAAGTTGGGGTGCTGCAGCCCCCCCCCCCCTTCCCGCTGGGCCGTTCACCCCTACAGCCGAAAAGTATTCATTTTGATGGGCCCCATTTTGAGCCCAACGAGCCCACTCAAAACTCAAGTTTGTATTATCCGAACCGACCAATTGGAGCCCAATCGAGGCCCAATCCCCTATTGGGGGCCAGTTTGGCATGTTGAGGGTTGGTTGAGGTGTACACACTAGTACACCACTGCTTGAGGTGTGCATCACTTTTCATTTAATGCCTCCAGTGAGGGTAATTTCACAGCATGTGTAAAATGTTCTGCGTGAGGTGTGTGCTACACCCCACGAGGTGTACTCATGCCTGCTTGAGATGCACATCCATTGTATCTTGACGGCTTCAAGTGAGGGTATTTATGTGAAATGTTCTGCATGAGGTGCGTTCCACATAACTTGAGGTGAACACACCCTACTTGAGATAAATTGCCATCACGTGTACATTGTTCTTCATTATGTGTGTTCTACACTTCGTGAGGTGTATACACCCCTGCTTGAGGTGTGCATCCCTTTACCTTGACTGCTTCATGTGGGGGTAATTTCACATCATGTGTCAAATGTTCTGCATGAGGTGCGTTCTACACCACTTGAGGTGTACACAGCCTTGTTTCAGGTGTGCATCACGTATATTGTTCTACCTGATGTGTGTTGTACACTGCCTGAGAAGTGCATATAGTGGTACTTGGTGGCTGTGGGTAAACTCAATTAACTACATGATGTGAGGTTAGTTCCACGTGATGTGTTAAATTTATCGCATGATACGTGTTCTTATTCACTTGAGGTGGTATCAATTCTACTTGAAGTGCATGTCATGTCAGTTAATTACTTGAGGTGAAGTAATTTCACATGAGGTTTCAACAGTTTCACATTAGGTGTGCTTCACTAAACCCTGAGGTGAGAGGCGTATCACTTGAAGTGTTGACACGTTTACTTCAGGTGCGTTTACATTCACTTCATGTGTCAATAGTTCATCCTGAAGTGTGTGTCAGAGAAATACACGGGCAGTCCGGCAGCTCAGGTGATACTAGTATGGCTCGATGTGGGGTACTGACTCACCTGATGTGAACATTTCACCTCAAGTGATCCAGGTGAGTTGATATACTCACCTGAAGCACGTGCCTGATTTGCAGTGTCATTACTTCTTAAGTGGAGCTCTCAAAAATAATCCGTTATACTAAACGATTCAACAATAGCGACTCTCCTCCACTCTCCTCCGTCATTGGGTGTATCAGTCCAGTCGATCGGATGTCGGCTTGATTGAATTCGTTATATGATTTTGTTTCGAGATATGAAAATGTCGCGAATATAGGCCAAACTCAGCGGTTTCGCGAATTTTTGCAAACATGTCGGCAACTTTGGTGACGTATACAACTTCACTAGAAAACTTCTAAAGATGAGGCGTTACATGATTCTACCAGAAGACACTCTCCGCCATTATGTGGTGTATCAGTCGAGCCTGTCGGGTCTCGGCCTAAAGGATTTCGTTACATGATTTTGTTTCGAAGGACAAATGTCGCGATTATAGGCCGGACAAGGAGTTTTGCGATTTTTTGCAAAAATGTCGGCAACTTTGGGGACTTATCACTTCATTAGTAGAGCTTTCAGAGATAAGCCGTTAAAATGATTCTAACAGAGGAGACTCTTTTCCGCATCGGGTGTATCGGTCCAGTTGGTCGGATGTCGGCTTGATCGATTTCGTTTCTTTCGAGATACGAACATGTCGGAAATATAGGCCGGACTTTTTGCAAAAATGTCGGCAACTGTGATGACTAATTACTTTATTAGGAGAGCTCTCAAAGATAAGCCGTTGAATGATTCAACCGAGGCAACTCTCCTCCGGCATCGGGTACATCAGTCCAGTCGATCGGATGTCGGCTTGATTGATGTCGTTATATGATTTTGTTTCGAAATTGAAAATGTCGCGAATATAGGCCAAACTGAACAGTTTCGCGATTTTTTGCAAAAATGTCGGCAACTTTGGTGACTTACAACTTCACTAGAAAAGCTTCCAAAGATAAGGCGTCAAATGATTCTAACATAGGGCAATCTCCACCTCATGTGGTGTATCATTCGAGTCGGTCGGATGTCGGCCTAAACGATTTCGTTCTATGATTTTTTTTTGAGGCACAAAAATGTCGCGAATATAGGCCGGACTCAGCGGTTTTGCGATTTTTCGCGAAATTGTTGCCAACTTTGGTGACTTATCACTTCATTAGGAGAGCTCAAAGATAAGCTGTTACATGATTCACCAGAGGCGGCTCTTCTCTGTCATCGGGTGTATCAGTCCAGTCGATGGGATGTCGGCTTGGTCGATTTCCTTATATGATTTTGTTTCGAGTTACGAAAATGTCGCGAATATAGGCCGGACTCAGCTGTTCCGCGAATTTTTGCAAAAACGTCGGCAACTTTATATTGACTTATTACTTCACTATAGGAGAGATCTTAAAGATAGTCTGTTAAATGATTCTAACAGAGGAAACTCTCCTCCGTCACTAGGTGTATCAGTTGAGCCTGTCGGATATTGGCTTAAACAATTTCGTTGCATGATTTTGTTTCGAGACTCAAAAGTGTCGCGAATATAGGTCGTATTCAGCGGTTTTGCGAATTTACGCAACAATGTCAGCAACTTTGGTTACTTACAACTTCACTATGAGAGAGGTCCTAAAGAAAAGGCGTTAAGTGATTCTAATAGAGGAGTCTCTCTGTCGAATCGAGCTGCTCCAACAGGGCCGGATAGGCCAATAGGCACTGCCTAGGGGCCCCCAAGGATTCGGGGCCCTCGGACGATTTCAGTTTGTGTAGAATATATAGGGTACGCAGGATATATAGGGTCCATAAGAGATATGCGTGCCTATATGGGCCCCCACCCCTTCGGTGGTTAATCCGGCACTATGCTCCAAGTTGTTCACTCGTGGCCCCCCAGCCGATCATTGTACCGAGTTGAGGCAACATACAAGGTGAGTTGTCACGAGCAAGTGCCGTACGAGTTACTACGAGCTGCCACGAGTTACCACGACCTCGTCGTGAATTAATTCAGGCGCGTATGTATGATTTGTTTACTCGGGGGGGGGGGGGGGGGGGATCCCAGGCCTACTCTCAGAAATTCTCAGAAAGTTTTACAGTGTGGAAAAAGTCAAAGTCAATGGGAGCTTTTTCCCTACCCGTGGTGCACGCGCCCCTTCCGCCCCCTGGCAGCCTGGATACGCTAGTGTTATTACTAGCTACCCGAGTCCGCCGAGTTGTCCCGAGTTCCGTACGAGTTATCCCGAGCTAAGTCGAGTTATCCCGAGTTATGCCACGAGTTGTCCCGAGCTGGGAATAGTTTTGAACATTTCAACAACTTTTGTTCGCTATCCCCGAGCTATCCCGAGTCGGTCCCTAATCCCAATCTTTGGATTGATTTTCAAACTTTTGAATTAAGAGAGTAGCACAGGCTATGTTCGAGCGGGAGGTGGAGTCGGGGTAGGGCATCTACCCAATATTTATCCATTTGTACCCTTCCCCGATATGTACATCTGAAGTCACGGTACCGCGGTACCCCCATAGTTTGTACAGCCTATCATTGAATTTACTCGGGGTACTTAACCAGTGAACACTTTAGCCGGGGTCATGGTATGAAATTCGATACATATAGGACTCAGACATCTC
>JAODUJ010040263.1:0-12253 GCA_027564615.1 Psolus chitonoides | reverse complement strand
CTTTGGGAGCGGGGACCAATGAGATACTCCTAATTTGCGAGGGGGGCAATGAGAAGGGGGACTATAGAGATAACCTTAATTTGCGAAGGGGACCAATGACACGGGGGACCAAAGAGGCTGGGGACCAATGAGACGGGGGACTATAGAGTGAACCCCACGCCGGTGACTATAATTCATGAAGTCCCGGTTCGAGTCACTCCAATACCAATGTATGTCGTCTAGTTACAGAGTTGTTATTCCAATTTACAGGGACGTCAAATATGGATGTTACAGAAACTGACCTCGGTCAGCTTGCGGTTGATAACCCGATACTTGTGTTTCGCGAGTTTCTGGCAGGAGGATCACATATACTTAGCCTACATACATAAGCCCCACTTTTTCTGCCATGAGCATTTGGGCCGCCTTAAACCGGGATTTGGGCCGCCTTAAACTGGAAAAATATTAGGCCTATGTTATTTTCTTGAACATGTTGGGCCGCTTCAATGATTAGCCCTCACTTCACAATTGGCTCCGCGGTCCCTGTTAACTTTCTAACGAGAGGGAGGGGGGGGGGGGTGGGGGCTGTACGGATACAAATAGGAGGAGGAGCTCTATGGATTGACCTACATACATTGTACACAGTATATTTCTTAACCATCCCCATCCCCTTCTTAACCTTCCCCTACCATGCATCTGGCTGCATGGTATAGCCTGTGTGATACTTTTTTTAACCTGTAAATTTCCTCGTGATATTTTAGTTGTTGCATAACATATCTGCTGCATATATAATTGTATTACCTACAGCTATTCCTGACCCATGCTCGGAAACACCATGCCTAAATGGTGGTGCTTGTCGGAGAGCCCCGGGAACATGTTTCGGCTATACATGTCAGTGTCCGTCTGGATTTGGCGGTGTTCTCTGCGAGACAAGTAAGTGTTAAGGTTTCGCTTGTTATGTCAATGTTCATGGACCATTGTGATTTTCAGTTCATATACATTATGTGCTTGACTGGCATGAGCGGCTAATTTTTTTATATTAATTTTATGTATTTTTTTGTCCCCTCGTATCATAAAAGTATCCATTCCGAGACATTGCAAAAAAACATATATGAATACATCGGTATAGTTGTCAGGTTTGTCATGCCATCTTTTTCTTTTTGAATATTTATATTTTGTGTCCACTAAAGTGATCATTTCTTAGAAATATTTTGTTTATTCCTCAGCGGCTATTGTTCTTAGCATTCCTTGTAATAACTTTCCCTGTGAGAATTTTGGCTGCTGCATTTCACTGGCAGGAAGTGATTATAAGTGTATTTGTAGAGAAGGTTACACTGGAATCCGTTGCGAGGATACAACAAGTAAGTTTTGGTCTGAAACAATATTAAATCTTCCAATCACCAGTTTTATATTCTTTAAAGCTTAACGTCCTGAGGAATCTATGCAGTCGCGCTGGCTAAAGTCTGTATGTAGCCTATGTGTGTGAACGTGTGTGACGCTTTGCTTGTAAACACGGTAAGTCGACCATGCTTGGTCAAATCTAGTTCAAAGTTGGTGTGTATGTTCCTGTTACGTACTGATTTGTAACATCAGGACGCCCTCAAACACTTGCACTATCTTGCATGACAGAGGCTGTGCCCTGCCTACTTGCTGACCGCAAGTAATAGGTTGTCGTTGTTTGCTTTGCATTGTACACTCACGGCCGCCACAAAAAAGCCTGATAGAACCAAATGAAAAATAGTCAATTGAAAAACAGTACTTTGAGCCATGGCTCAACTCTTCCCTCACTGGATGGCTCAACTCTCCCCACCATCACCATCTTAGGTGTTATGTCAAGCATGTTAAAGTAACTGAACAAAAGGTGTTGAGACTTGCTGTGATTAATCGGCTATATTTTAACTACCTTTAGCTGTATATGTTTCAAAATCTAACACGAGAGTGAGAGAAAACGTCATAGCTAATAAACTGTAAATAACTTTGGATGGGCAAATATTATTTTTTCATGAGCAGTCAAAATTCAGTGTTACCTACAGGGAAAGATACGTAATGACATGCAGTATCAACAGAAGAAGGCCACTAATTATTATCACTCCTCATGGAGACGTGAAGGGGCCTGGCTCAACTCTCCCTCTCCTACTGCTTATCATACTCTGCATTTTGGACAACAAACAAAGCGATATACACCATACGTATTACAGTAGAGGTATATACTTGAACTGATTCACGATTTACTGAGTGCCCTCCAAATTATTTCAAACTTTTACCCGATACGCATAGACGATACAGTAACTACTGAAGAAAGTGAATAACACAACACGTGTCAAAACAGGATACAGTACTTATTGGTTATGATTAAGGTTAGGGTTAGCGGTGTTAAAGAATTGTTAACACACTCCAATAAGTACTGATGAAACTGATGAAACGTACATCAGTAGTTACTGTATTGATTATGCGAATCAGCTGAATATTTAGACCTACCTCGGATTGGTGCGTGCTATTTGCATACGTTTCAATTTTGGAAACTGGTTTTGTAACTAACGAATTCAACTGAGTGATATTGTTATACAACTGACAATGACACACTGTATAATGGGAACATAATTTCAAGCATGTGAAGAATGTTTGTCTATATTAATAATCACTCCTAACTACTATAACGATTGTCACATTCCATCTGGTTGCTGTTCCTTTCATTTAGCTATGGTTCATTATTATATTATTATTATGTGAACTCATGTTCTCTCGTTACAGGTAACGTGATAACCACAAGTGACTCCTGTCGGTTCAACCCTTGCAGCAATGGAGCGACATGTCTCAATAGCTATAACAGCAACAGCGGGGAAGCCGTATTTATTCCACAATACACATGTGTCTGCGCACCTGGATTTGCTGGACAGAACTGCAACATACCAATGGGTATAAACTTTGCATTGAAGATGTTTGTCTTGTGATGAAACCCTAGTAATATCATACTTACCTTAGGCTACACTGCCTCGATCTCTAATTCTAAATGGCGCCCTCACATTCTGTCTGAATTTCAGTCGGTTCTAGGTTACAAACGAAAAATTTACGTTAGCGAGTTGACTTTAGTGAGTGAAGCAAAATAGGCTCTTGTATCCAGTAAAAGAAATACAAACGTCTCGGTCAAGACTGAAGATGCCTGAAAATGCATTCGTTCGACCTACCCCAGTTTCATACTTTACTCCGTTTTAAAGTATAATATTTTTGCGATAGAACACTTGATTTCAATATAACATATTTTACCTGTAAACCCTCATTACTTCTCTGAGAAAATTACAAAGCCGCAATTTAGGGAAACAATCTATAAATTGACGACGTCATATAAGCAATGCATATAAAAACACATCATACGTCTCATTTATTATCGAAAGGAAAGTATGCATTGCAGTGTTGCCATCAACAATTTTTAACACTCTTGGTATGCACCTTGTATTCATACAGTTATAGCCTACGTGACTTTTAAATTTCAAATATCGAACACCTTGAAAACAATATTAATCATGATGGAGGTCTGATGAAACATTTGAAAACACGATCAAATAACCATTATTGGCCAGACCAATTCCATACTTGGTATGTACAGATGTAGGATCCTCATGTTGGGACTATGGTCACTCCTTTGGGTCTGGATCAGATTTCATCTGAGGGTTACATGTTGAAAACTGATAGCCTCGAAAACATGGTCCATAAAAGTACGTGATCCTCATTGTTTTTGGTATAGATGTTAGGTCGTTTGAGGTCGATCCATATCAAAATAGCACCCAATTAGCTCATTTCATAAAATGTTCCATCATGATACTGGTATAACAAATGTAAGTTGGGTAAACTTGGGGATACACCGAACAAATGCCAACATTGACCCAATATCAGTGTTGCATCTAGTGTACTTCATACACAAACATGGATATACAAACACATTCAGTCCTCTTGTTCAAGCTTTTTCGTTAACCTGCATTACACTGTTTTGGCTGCACTATAATCTGTTTTCTGAATTATCCAAGTTACCCAGTGAAATAAAATCATGAAAATCAATCTTTTTTAAAATATTAATGTGATAATGATACATGATGTAGTTTTAATACATAATGTAATTTGTTTGTATATTGTTGTTTTCCCCCCAAGCTAATCTTCCCACTCTTGACACCTGCACAACTACCGGTACAAGATGTCTTAATGGGGGAGTTTGTCGAAACACGTACTGTAGTTTCAGTTTGGACTTGGGGACATTCTGTGATTGTCCCGTTGGTTCCTTTGGTGAAAGATGCCAGATAGAAGGTAAATATATTTCTGAATACTGCGCCTCCCTATCCAATAGTTATAGAACACATACAAGAATACGGGATAGTTACATATACACACATTGGCACGTTACTGTTATTTGTTTATCTATATATGCTATACGCTACTCCGTGTTTTATTTTTAAAGGTTCATGTCGATGTTTTCAAACTTTCCATACGTTCCAAATACCACAAAGATTCGAATTTATAGTCTATTTTGACCCAATTCACCCTATCTGAAATAGAAGTCAATACAAAAAGAGTTAGGAACACCACACGGAACTGATATTCGGTTCGTTTGATAGAAAACATCAAATTCCGTTGAAAATGAGTAGTATATGTATCGGGGGAGAAGGAAGAAGGGGGAGGGTGCAGCCCTCAACTTTAAATTGTACCCAACCAGTCATAAAGTGTTCTTTTCTGCATTCCAACATTATTAAAATCCCTATAGTTCTCGTGTATTATGCAATGAAGTGAGAAACATATGAAATCCATATCACTACGTCCTCAAGGGATAGCCTACCGGTAGTTATTTGCAAAAGTGACAAAAGCTACCGTCGTTTGGTTGAGTTTTTTCATAAATTTCACTTCTTGGTTTGACAATTCATATGAAACCTCATCACCCTTCATCATAAACAGATAACGTAACCAATTTAATATCTTTAGATAGCCAGAAAATATAGACTGATTTAGCATTAAGCAAGTGATGAACATACGAAATCCATAAAACTATACTGGTACGTCCTCAAGCGATAGCCCAAGTTATTAGCAAAAGGGACAAAAGCTACCGTCATTCGGTTAAGTTTTTTCTCCTCCTAGTTTCACCTCTTGGTTTGGCAATTCATAAAAAAAACCTCACCACCCTTCATCCAGATAACTTATTAACCAATTGAATAAGAAAAACATGGACTGATTCAGCGTTATTTGGCAACCAAACCTGTAGCGAAAATAAATGAGTATGTGCGTTGATGGGTCATCAGATGTCAAATACTGCAAACTTTGTAAACAGAACGACATATCAAGCAAGTATCGTACTTAGCATGTAGACGTCGTACATGGTGTATCGGTACCCCTTTGTTTTCCATGCACATATGACCCCATACGCACGAATACAGGAGAGTTACATAGCCCCCAAAAATATCTAACTAGATTTGTATTCGCTGGTAGTAGTAGTTGATCGTCATAGGCTCTGCATAGTCCGTAGGCGTTGTCTCAACGCGATGCAGCTTGATCGCCGCAGTGGTACTGCTGTAGTTGCGGCATCAGAACATGCACGAAAAACAGCATGCTGCATTGCTTCTGCCGATTCTGGATGTAATGAAATAAACGTAGTTTAACAACTTAGGATACCTACAATTCCTGTGGTGTGGCTAATGTAGAGTTGGCCGTAGTTACTTAAAGTTCGTATCGTAGAGCTGCCACTGGCAGTCACACTTAGAAAACTATAAAGGGAAACAGTATAATAAAGACGACACAGTCCGTGCGTTACTTTACCATAATAATTAAATAGTGTATTGTGGATTCTCTCGGGGTCTGAACAGAAGTGCTCACTTCAGTCTACAAAGGCAAGACTAGTGCATGGTTCATTGCACATGAATTGCGTATAAATAGTTGGCAAGCTTTTAATTAATTAGTCAAATTAGCTAGTTGCCTTTAACCCAATCGTTTATAATTAGATGCAGTATTTCAGTCGTTATTTTACTTTATACACTAATAACACACTTTTATTATATAATGTACACTTTATAGCTGTTAAGTTGCATACTTGTTAATAGGGGACCCGGTAGTTCTGTAGATGCGTACATTCCTAATCTGATTTGAGAATTGAAATTTCAAGTAAACGTTAAGAAACAATACAGTGCGTACTGACAAAATATAAACCTGGTAAACCTGTTTGTTAACTTGATAAATATCAACTTGAAATAATATTCACACATCCAAGAAATAGAACTATCAAGCAATTTTGCAAATATATCGACAGTGTAAACACACATCACAAATTTGCTCTGCCATGCCATAAGAATATATCTCAATTGTATTATAACTTTCTGCCACGTCTACAATATCAACCAATATATAACCTCATAGGGCATTCGTCTAACTTAGTCGCCTGTTGGGATGGAGTAGGATTATGATATATGCCCAAATGACTTATAAGAGTACACCAACCACGATCCCAAACGCGACAAAAATTATACAAACTGATATTATAAAGATAAGTTAATTTTGCACATCATATTTTTCATAAAACAAGTGATAACAAGTGACATTTTTTCTAGTGTGAGGAGGACAAATATGAAGCCGATGTAAAACACCTAATTTGGAAGCAAATATTGTGCAAATTAGCATAATATTTATTAAAGGATAGAAAGTTTTCCGTGAATGTATGTTTACTTGTAATTGGATATTTTGTTCATAAATATTGAAAAATAATTTTCATAAATAAATCATGTAAACGTTTAATTGAAAATGTCCGGTAATTTTATTTTTCGATTTTTGTAAAATATTTTACCCGAAAGCATTACTAAATATGTAATAGGCTGTTACTTGTATCTCGATACCATGCTTTTATTCATTCGTAGATGTTAACCGCTGTTCTAGTTCCCCGTGCAGGAATGGCGGTCAGTGTACACCATTCAGTAAATTCTTTGTTTGCCAGTGCCCTGTAGGATTCTCTGGAACTACCTGTGAAGTTGTTAGTGGTGAGTAAATTAGTATGCCCGATGATAACTTTTCTATTATTGGAGAAACTCAGTAAAACCTAATCTGCGACCTAGTATTATGAAGAGTTACTGTAATATGAAACCTGTTTTGTTTTCAGCTGACATCACTACCCCTGTCATTGTCAACTGTCCAACTCAAGGAATTTCTACCACTGCTAACATCGGAGACAACTTCGGTTTTGTTTCGTGGCCTGGTCTTATCGTGACTGATAACAGCGGCCATGTTAACCAGGTCTTTGCCAACGGCGCCCCAGGAAATTATCCGATTGGATCAAGAAATGTTCTCTACATCTATGAAGATGCAGCCGGCAATACTGCTACCTGTTCGTTTATAATAACAGTTATTCCAGGTAATTAATAATCATAAGCGTGTACAACGGAATCATATATAGACTGGAAGGCGGGTTGTGCATATCCACTGTACTGAAAAAATGGCACTACTAGATTTTTGCGCAATGACCGTCAACTACTCTCAAAACAAACCATCGCGGAACCCGGGAACCGGTTATTATGGGTGCCTGAAACCCTATACCGACACACGGGAAAGACAAACTGTATGGTAGCCTAGTGATTGATATTGTGCAGCTGTTAGGATAGCATTATCGAAGTATATTACGTTTCGACTCCTTTATTTTTTATTATTACAGGTGGAAAAATGAACCATAACATAATTTCTTCAAATATGTAGTCAACTTTTATGGGAGGTCCTAAGTGTGGGGGCCCAGGGTACATTCCCCTGTTGCCCGTGCGTTAATAATTTACTGTTAATAGCCATACATGCCTTTAAAACTACTTTTGAAGACCTCGATGTAGAGGTGTTTTTTAACTGTGTAATGGCCGCGGTTTCAAAAGCAAAATGCCAAATTTGTAGATGTATTATTACCACATGTCATGTTATATTCCATGAATGTTAAGTTGTATTAATGTGAACACATTGTTTACATAGAAGTACTGTGGTCTGTCGAGTGCAGGGTGAACTGATTTAGTTTAATATATAAACATTTTTAAAAAAAATATCAAAGCTCCGAACGATCCATGCTTTCCTAACCCGTGTCAAAACAATGCTGTTTGTACTATCTCTGGAGGTAATTTGGAATGTACTTGTGTTGGTGGATTTACAGGACCAACATGTAATCAAGGTATGTACCGATCCCATATATCATGTCCAAATGTAGGCCTACAATATATCGCTTTTGCAGCTGATAACAAATCGACGAATGTAGTTTAAATGCCAATGGTGAGATATATGTTTAAGAGGGGTAGCTCAGTATTTGATCAAGTAGCAGTAATACTAATATAACATTGACAGCATTTATCAATCTGGTTCCTCAATTTACAATCATGAGGTAGGTCTGGCCAAAAAGACTACGACTTCACAGAACACATCTCCCGAAATCTAAGGCATTTTTACCAATTATGATATCTTCGTCATTTGAGAGATAACATGCTGAATAGGAATATTTTGGGAGCGTAGTAGTCTAGTGGTTAATGCATTGGACTGCCAATCTATACAGATCTACGGATCGCTGGCTCGATTCCCGGTCTGGTCACTACGTTGTGTTGAGCAAGACATTTTATCCCAACTGCCTCTCTCCGCCCAGGTGCCTAAATGGGTACCTGTGAGGTGTAACTTGTGCATTAGCATATGCACAGATATCGGCTGCCAGTTTGTACCCACGTATGTGTGTCAAATGTCAAATGCCGATACCAATGACCAGGAGCAATGGATGTGAAGCGCATTGAGACGCATGATACGCTATATAAAAGAAACCATTATTATTATCATTATTATTATTACTATTTTCAAGAAACCATATATTGTGTGTTACTTAATCACCCAAAAAAAAACAGAACGAATTTACCAGCAAGTAAAATGCTGAACAATACTGCAACGATAAGTTATCATGGTATACGTATCGTGACAACTTTACGATTACGTGCCAGTGTATTCACCGGACAAGTCTGCCAGCCCCAGAAAACTATATTTTTTATTAAAAAGTTGAAATGACAGGCTTATCATTATGTACAGTGTATCTATAGTCTCAAAGAGATATGGCACCCAACTCAATCATGTGCAGAATATATATACTTGGCATACTATTTGATAGGCTTCTTAGTGAATGAGCATATTTTTTAAACTTCATCAACAATATTTTTCAGTTCCAATCAATTTTTGTACAACTAATCCTTGCTTGAATAATAGTATATGTATACCAACCGGTACCACATTCCCTTGTCAATGTGTTGGTCAGTCCACGGGCAAGGTAAGAATTACAGACCACTCTTTTCATATCGGAAAATATTTGCACAAATGCCCTGTTCGCAGGGGATTCTCAGTCCTTCATCGAAAAGTCAATCGATGCCTTTCACTCTCCCAAGTATGATTAGACCTCTATCACGAATAATTAACCAAAAAATTAACGTTTTACCCAACATGATGATCTGAATCGACAATCAAAGATCGACTGAAATTCACTGAATTGCTTGTCCAAAAATCTTTCTTTTTAAACAGTTCGAACAGGACTGCTCTTCTGAAGGAGAATATTGTTGATAAGGTGCAATTCCAGTTTTCCTGGTACCACACGCATTGACACACGCAACCGAATATATAACCTACTCCGACTCCGTCGATGTAGGTAATTACATTAAAATGTCCGTCCTGGAGGATATGATACCACCTCTCTTGCAATTGTCTGGTCTGACGACCAAAACAAATCTCCGTATTTTCCTTTAAAACGTCTCTTACACCATTTCTTTTAGTTTTTGCAATCGCGAGCCAGTAATTTCCCTCTTACATCACTTAGGTCTGCGTAGTAAAATCATATACTTATATATCATATACCGTTATGGTATGTATCACGATCAGGATTCCCCTCTGTTGGCACGTCCGTTGATTCACATCCGAAGCTTTCAACATAGGGGCTTGGGTCGATGACCGAGTCCCCTCACCAGTCGTTGGCACGAACTAGTTCTACAATGATATAGGTCAAACGTCACAGCCGTGAGTGATTTCTTGATCATCTTCTTAATATCAAGTGAATATCATGGAGTCAGTAGGTGTGATTTACGTGTTTATTTATATCAAACTTAATAGTGGCATCGGTCATGAGTATGACACAATAGGATACTACATACTATTCATTATGGCTCATAGATGGTTGAAGGTCAATTGTTATTTGGCTTGTTGCCAACTTGATGTTGTGACTCGGGTATCTAGAGTAACCCAAATAATTTTACAGCCTGTGATTCAGTATCATTGGTGATTGAAAAGGATCAACGAATCTTAAAACGGGTCTCTGGTTTAAAAGAGAGATTTTGGCTATTCAATCACATATCTTGTTTTTACTAATCTTTGTCCTTGGTCTTTGTCTTTCAGCCTCAACGAACTTTCAGCCGTGATAACCACTAGCTGGTGTGTGCATAATACAAGACACTATGAAGGACATGCTTTGGAGAAACCTCTTTGTAAATCAGGCAGTAAATGTGGGGTGGCAGCGTGTTATCTAAGACTATTCATGTATATTATTATTATTATTATTATCATTCATATGTACGCTTATTAATATTTTCCACATATATGATTATTCATATTGTGAGGTACATCACGACGTGACGCCTACTATTCACTTTGATTTTATGATTTTAGATTACTCAGATTGTTATATTATTCAGATTATATTGCAAAACCTGAAGAACAATTAATGAAATTATTCAGCCATTTTGGATATTATGATTATCCATTTCTAGACTACGCTTATTAATATATTCCACATATATTGTGATGTAGGTACATCACGCAGTGAGGCCTACTATTCACTTTGATTTTATGATTTTAGATTACTCGGAGTATTATATTATTCAGATTATATTGCAAAGCCTTCAGAATAAATAGTGAAGTTAGTCAGTCATTATTTTTCTTACAAGGGCCCGCTTGTAATATATAGCCTAGTACAAACAATTACCTTTATAAAACTTTAGTCACAGGAAAATGTGATCGATTATAAATTCAATATACCTGAATAAATGAATTGATTATTTGGGCCAAAATATTCTGTTTGAGCCGAGTTGGGTTGATTCCTTGGGTGAAAAATCCTTCTCTTAGCCTATTGAGCTGATGCTTAAATCCGATTTCAATGGCTTGAAGCAAATAGTGGTGTATCACTCCCCCGGGAAAGGACTTCAGCTCATCACATACTGGATGAGTCCAAGCAGAAAAAACATGTTTCTCGTCCGAATTAAAAAAAAAGAATTTGGACAGGTTCTGCTCTTTGCTATTTCGCTACTGTTTTTGCTATTTTCGAACATGCATAACTCATTAACATAATGCATAACTCATTACGTAATGCATAACTCATTAACATAATGCATAAATCATTAACCAGGCAGTGTCAACGCGCTCTTCGTACAGCTGAAGCGCACTTATTCAAAAGGATTTTTTTGATTGGCCATTAGGGTTAAAAGGATTATCAACAATCGATCTATTATAATCGGATAGCCATTAGAAGAAATGCCTGTTAAACAGTGAGTATCGGCCCGAGGCGGTCCCCAATAAGGAAGCGGGCGGAGACGAGAAGCATGTTTTTTACTGGACCTAGCGACTAGCCGCAGTGATAATACCAAGTTGAAGTTGGGCAGAGTAGTACTTTGTTCAAAGATACAACACAACAAACAGCGGTTGCATTCGATACAATTGTCGTCCGTTTGAGCTGAGCAATTGATCATTTATTTACACCTAAATTTTATTTTGATGTATATTCTTCTTCATATTGTGATGGTAATTACCTTGTATACACATTTTACATTATAATATATTAATCTTGATGAGAATGTTCGTCTCTCAGTTATAAGTAATGTACGAACAAGAACGAGCATAACTCGTATAGCTGGTCCCATAATCAAGTTGGGCTATGTTGTTGAAGAATCTGGGGAGCAGTTGTTTCTCCAAAGTCCTGTTCCATCCTGAGTAAATTCCTATTCAGCATAGTTCCGAACGTACACATAACATACCCTGGGCATGGTACAGTCGCAGCGGATAGAGAACAAATTCTTGTTAAACAGTGAGTATCGGCCCGAGGCGGTCCCCAATAAGGAAGCGGGCGGAGACAAGAAGCCTGTTTTTAGCTCAAACCAGCTATGCTGATTGAGCTATTGTGATCACGCTGTCATTCTATATATCTATCTATCCTTCTATCTATCTATCTATCCTGTCTGTGAACTTTTGGTTTAAACAGCTCTCAAACGCTCATCCATTGACA
>JAODUJ010040153.1:0-12253 GCA_027564615.1 Psolus chitonoides | reverse complement strand
CTGGCTTGGAAACCCGTAGGTGAAATGGCGAAGTATTTAAATTTTCGAATGGGCAGAAATTTAGCGCGCAAATTTAGTCTCTTGTGATAGATGTACCTTTCATAACCCAAAGATTGAACAAATAACCCGAAAATGTTCGCGTGCTTTACGCGCATCAGTGTTAGTTCTGCTTGTCGTGGTGTCATTTCTTCCGAATGTAGGCTCGAAAACTATACATGTCAACCAAAAGTGTTTCGCTTTGGAGTTACAGCCCCTACTCCTCCTCAAATCAGATGGTCCTAGATACGTAACTATCCGTACCGACAAAAAAATCCAGCCCCCAGGTTCGGAACCCTTCCTACGCCTATGTGTAACAAACTACCACACCGAGTATATTATACTGGATCTAAACCTTACGATGGATTTGTTGTTTGCATCAGGGTTGGTTTCATCTGGGCCTGGGCCGTGAGTTCATGCTTGGAATCTGAATTGGGCCAGCACCTGAAGAATTTGCGGACCTATGCTTTATAACGTCATCGATGATACAGTGGTGGAGGGTAGTGATCACTGGCCCACAGTGGCGTAACCAGACTTTTTCATTTGGTGGGGCAGAAGGGGGCAGAGAGTTTCATCAGTGGGGCAACACATGAGTGACGGTCTAAAGGAAGGGCCGGGGGTGGCGCCCTCCTATTTTGATTTTTTTGTTTTGAGAGGGGCTTAGATGAAAAATGGTGCTATCATTTCCATCGTTTTAGTAGGTTTATTCAGTACAATTTTTATTCAAAAATCCTAAGAAAACCAAGAGACATAGGCGTACGGGAAATTGACCATTTTCCGGGCAACCGGCCTCATTTTCGGGCAGAGGGGAGTGGTTTTGAGAGCCCATTCCCCAGAAAAGTCTATGAAAATGTCGTTAATACCCCATTTTCATAGATTTTTCTAGGAAATGGGTCTTCAAAAGGGTATTTTGTGATGAATTAGCCTTTCTAAAAATTCGGGCGAATGTTACATTTTTCGGACAAAACTGGCTCGCCCCTCTTCGCAGACTGGAGCCCGTACGCCTATACCAAGAGAGATTTTGTTATTCCTTCGCAATGAAATCCGAATATATAATTTGAAGTAATAAAACATTATAGTCTTATCATCGAGATATCCAACAAAACACTGATGGGCATAACATGTAGGCCTAGTTTATACCAACTTTGTGTCGCACTTCCAAATTCGAATAAAATCAGTTACTGACCTGTTCTATACAAATTTCTTCGCGTAACGAACATTAAAATCAACTGGGCCTACCCCATGCACTTACCACTGACGGAATATTGTTCTAAAACCGGGGGGAGCTCCGAAGATCCTTACGCAATCAAAACTTGTACTAGGAGGTACCGTAATTTGTGCTTACCGCTGCCTTCATATTATGTCCAATGTTGGAGTAATTAACCATATATCTACCAATGACGGCAATTTGCCGTGTAAATGACCCCCATAAGAGTGCTCGAATATTTACCCCATGACTGGTTGAAAATGCAGTGTTGTACCCATAATTGGAACATTTTGGTTTATAGTGTCGAATCTGTGGGTTATAAACAGCACATTTGGCCCAATTAAGTGACACCATATATCAAGGCAGGCAAAAAAACACCACTACGCGCGTAGCGCGCAAATAAAATTGAGTTGTGCTGTCCGATCTTTGGAACTTATAAACAGCACATTCGGCACAAGCGAGACCACATTACAAGACAGACAAAAGAACCACTACTGCGCGCGTAGCGCGCAAAGAAAATTGAATTACAACGTCTGATCTTTGGGTTATGAACGACATGTATGACAGGCGTGACAACACAAGACAAGAAGAGAGGTAAAATAACAAAAACACTACTGCGCGCAGTGGCGTAACGTTGGGCCAGGGTCCCCGGCTCCCTCGCCAAAAGGCCCCCTATGCAGACAGTCCAGGGGCCGTCAAAGGTCATCTGGAGACAGGGCCGGATTCAGACTTGGGTTGGCCCTAAGCTATATAAAGCTTGAGGGCCCCGTATTACGAAATTAGGCCTACACCAACATGTCTCACAAAACTAGAAAACATACATACCATTTAATTATTTAAACGATCTCAGATATTAGCCTATGACAAGACAAGTTTAAGTTGAAGACTACGACGAGGGACAACTTGGCGTGCACGAGATTGTTCAGTGTATGATCTTCGGATTTCAAACGGCCACATTCGGTGGAAGCGAACCATCAGGGCAGGCACTACCGCGCGTAGCGCGAAGATGTTTGAGTTGTCATATCTGTTCTTTTATTCATAAACGGCACAATTGTCTAAGCGGCACAACCTAATAAGTTCCCGCAAAACACACCGGATTTGCGCGCGAAGCGGTGATTTGTTTTGGTCATAATCCGGGGCGGATCCAGGGTTAGGAGCAAGAAGGGGTCATTCGTGAGGGCGAACACATAATAGCACCGAAGATGCGTCTACGGCGGGGGGTTATGTTCGGTTATTAGTGAATACCATACAAAATCGCTTGCCGGACAATGACATGGCCACGCCAACACCAACGAGGCTAATGTATAAGGTGGGTGTGGGAAACTTTTTGAATGTAGTGTGCCAGTTTAGAGTTTATTGAATCTTTCTTCATACTTGTGTTTCAGCTTTCATTCTCGAAACAGCAGATTTTATTTTAATTCCAACAAAGAAGCTTACTACTCCAAAGAGTTTTCAATGTTCGCACCCGCACACACAGTGATGTAGTCCGCTGCTGAAAATTGAAATACCTATAACCTATAATGGTTGCAACGATTGCAACGGACATTAAAACAATATTGTGAAATTGCTTGGCGTTCCACAGTCAATGATCTTGCATGTCAACTGTGGTACGTGTTCCGTGT
Source organism: Psolus chitonoides (assembly GCA_027564615.1). Lineage (NCBI taxonomy): Eukaryota > Metazoa > Echinodermata > Holothuroidea > Dendrochirotida > Psolidae > Psolus > Psolus chitonoides. Next base: position 9,388 of record JAODUJ010040153.1, on the reverse strand, counting down.
TTTCACAAGGTGGCAAAGGCCACTGACCAATAAACATATTGGAATCCAATCACGTGACGCTTTTTTAAATGCTTTTTGCTAATTTTGACGACGGATTATGAAGCCGACCCTAACCTTTTTTCTAACCCTAACCATGATTTTGAAACAATTTTGTAAAATCCTGAAAACCGATTTGGCTTTAGCCACCCTGGGAATAAAATATTAGCTGCCAGGCTAGGGTTGTCGACAACTGGTGTAGTGAATGTCTGCAGAACTGATCACGAAAAGAGCCATGTTATTTATCATTCTACAACCTCTGTTTGTGTTTTGATGAGATCCCCGAACCTGATTGGCTAATCTATGTCACATAATCACATGACTGACTGTTATTCTTCAACATACAGTCATGTAGTCTCAAACTTTAGGGCAATCCCCCTGACAACACTTGACAACATTTCAGGGAGGAGTAGAGACTGTCTGTTGCTAAGGTGCATTGAACATTATCTGATACATTGAAACCACGTAGGCCTATTACTCCTCAGTGTTGTTCACTGTACATAAACAACTACATTGTAACTCTCATAGAAACCGTCACAGAAGCGTCTCTTTGATCAGCTTAATGAAAGTCGGGCCTGTCTGTTATTAGACTTGTTCAAGTCATCCACTTGGACCGCAAATTTTAACACTTTTAGCTAAAAATTCCCCATTTTTGGCCGATTTGAGGTTGTAGAATAGGAATAAACTACAACTGATCGACTTTCAGTTGTTAATAAACAGTCCAGACTCCCAATATAGCTTAATAACGGACTCGGCTTAGCCTCGTCCGTTGTTCAGCTAAATTTAGTCTCGACTATTTATTCCCCAGTAAAAGTCTCCTAGGTGCAGTTTATTCCTGACTTCTATCCGCCTGGGTTGTCGACCCCTGATGTAAGGAATATCTGAACGGATCAAGAAAAGAGCCATGTTATCTATCATTCTATTCGTCTGAGTTGTCGACCCCCGATGTAATGAATATCTGTACGGTTCAAGAAAAGAACCATAATATTTATCATTATGTCCCTGGGTTGCCGATCCAGTTGAATTTGCTTTCTGATTGACCCAAATTTTATACCTATGAATCATTTAGGGCAGTGACCCAAATTCCATGATTGGGCATTCTACAGCGACCCAACCCAGGGGCGTGTGCAGAAAATTCGGAGGTCCAACATTTGATGAAATGTAGTGATCGCCGTCCTGGAGGAGGGGTCTACGGGGAAGGGGAGGGGTCCCCTTCCTCTTTGAGAGATTTCTGAATAAGGAAGTGTTCTTAGATGCAAAATGTTGCAATATTTTGAGTCAATTTATTTTCATTATTTAGCCTTTTCGACCTATATTAATTGACCTAAAACCGTTGCTACCCATTTCAAGGCTCCGCGACCCCCGAGACCCCCAGATGGGCTCGGGACCCATCAATTTTCACCTCGCGACCAGGGTATCGCTCAAACTATCGTGAGGACGCTATTAGAATTAACAGCAAGCCGATGCTAATTTTGTCAATCAATGTTGCCACTACTTTTTCAAGATCTTGAATAATTGGGACCCATCTTAAAAACTGAAATAAAACAAAAAGTGTTCATTCTTGAAAAGTTTGTAAATTTGGAGACAATATTGCTAAAAGTGAGATGCTTTACCTTCTCCAATGTTTTTTTGTTGCTGTTAATTTGTGTTGCGATGTGCACTTCTTGTGAGGTCTTGGGGGGGGGTGATGTTTGTGGAACCTTCAATTTCCCAAAGACTACCTAAGCGTACAGCCGAATTTTTGGCAAACAAATAACTCCCAGATCACTGGAAATGGCACTTCCCGGCTTTGTAAGTTGCATCTGAACCTTACTCTTATCTGAACTTTATTTTTAGATATTATGTTTTAGAAATTTAGACTTCCAAATCAACTAGGTAGATTAGAAAATACTATAACAAATACTATAAGAAAATGAAAAACAACACCGTAAGATTGGAACACACATTATTGGATAAGGGTAATGTGTTACATTCTTCAATCTTAAATGACACTTTCGGTAAAGGTGAAATAGGCCTAAGTACCGCAGAAGTCTGATTGTGAACTGTCAGGGTTGCAAATTACAACAATTTACGTCTTGAATTATAAGTCCTACAATAGTGATAGATCTCTTTTCGACATTGAGGTGCATGTGGTGGAAGAACTTTATCCATAATTATTGTCTGCTCTCCAACGAAAAGGTGCGGTAGGGGTGGGGAGCATGAGCTGAACGTTTTGGAGGCACTGAGAAGTAAAATTGGTCCGATTTTCACATAAAATGAATGAATGTTCGACTGAACAGAAACACGAAGTAGAACAATCATGTCAACATTTATTTCCTCTGTATGTTATACAACTTGACTAGTTCTTCGTCTTAGTTCTAGCGCCTGGTTGATACATTACGTGTCAATGTCACCTTTATTGGTGTGAGAAGTTGAGAACACCAGATAGACACTGAAAACAGGCTCACGATCAAATGTGTTACACTTCAATAAAGTTACCGATCATTTTTCTTCTTGTCTCTGACTTAGACAGTGGGGGGGGGGCCGTCGCCCCGGCACAAAGATTCCAGAGATTTTTGGCTCCTCAATACAATTTCTTACAACGGAATTAGTAGCCAAAATTATATTATTGTGGTTTGTAGTCCTGTGAAACTGTGTTCAAACTTCGCGTAATGCGTCTGCAACTCACGTGTGTACAACACTGACAACACATTGGCTTAGATCTGATATAGGAAGTATGTATTGTAAGTGCGAGGTATAGGCTATATATCACGTTACAGACGCCTGAGCAGACTGAGCTACCGATACGTACTGTATACTTGAGTATATTGCCATTTACAAATACAGTAACAATATTAGGAATTTCCATTAGGATAATTATTACCCATTGTTTATTTACTGATCCCGTAGGGCCTGGGTTCTCAAGTGGCGGCCCGCGGGCCATTTGCCACCCGCGACGTGCCGCCATTAGAACGGCCCACGGAAGATTCGAGGGGCCTAAATTAAATATATGCAGACTCCCAAGTGACTCCTACTTTCCTACTTTATCCTACTTTTTTGACATGCCACCACTAAAAATTAAAAGATTGTAGCCTACATTATGACCCAAAAAGTTTTGCGCGCCTCGCGCGCAGTTGTGTTGCCTTTTCTTTGTGTCGTGATGCGTCACTACTGCTGAATATGCTGTTTATATTTTTACCTGAAGACTAGGAGTGACAACCCCACAACATTTGCGCGCTTCGCGCTCGCCGGCTTCGTATTTGATTGTGTTGCATCTTCTGCAAACGTCCTGCTTTTGTCCTACTTCTGGACTACAAAATCCTACTTTTCTCCTCTTTTATTGATAATTGTTATTCTACTTTTATCCTACTTTTTCACCTGGGTCCACTTGAGAGCCTGTATATGTTAAAAATTCTTCAATCAGATCATGAATGAAAGCAATTCATTTGAAATACTTGTAACACTTCTTGTGTTTTTGAAGGAAAATTGCACATCTAGGTGGTTACTGGTCAATTCCGGCAATCTAGGAGGTATTTTTGGCTAACATTTTCACAGTACGCTGCGCGCCAACCGATGGTGGTGCTCCGCTTAAATAGTATCATCACAAGTTTTGGCTACTGCGAATATAACCTCAAGTAGAAGTGGCCCTCGGCACAAAACACTAGAGACACCCTGCCGTAGGGAAATGGTTGTTTGAAGATAGTAATCTGTCGGAAAATGTTGGTCTTTGCCCACGCATAAAAAATGTCTAGCTATACGCCACTGGATTTGGACACAAACTCCATTGCACGCTGCAATACGTCGATTTTATCTAACATTGTTTTGTGAATGTTGCAAATTACACAGGAGTTAAGGGGACTGATGGAACGTAGGCAGCCATGTTGGTACTCCATAGACATTATTTGCATTCATTAGAAAGAAAAGTATGACTTCCTCGGTTTCCAAACTCACGCGATCACTCCTACTCTGTCATCATGACTCTATCTCCCAATCTTGTAACGTTGTTTGCAAATTAATGACCACATTTCAAAGGATGGGTATCCATAACATTGGGGGGGGGTGATTACATATGCCATCCCCTCTAGCCAACTGTTGGGGGTACATCCCCACGGGATCTACGCCTCCGGTTGCCATTTTGGCGTTTTACTGGCCTAAAATTTTGCGTTTTTCAATCCGGTTTGACCTGCAAAACTTGGAGACGCCGGCTCAACAGCATTTTGGCGTTTTCTGGCGTTTTCGATTGATTCGCCTATTATGAATATAGAAATGAAAGGAAAAAAATAATGATAAAGAAATCGCGCGCATCATGCTCAGTAGTCCTCCTGTCCTGGTTTTGTCGCCGACATATACAAAAGTACAGTTTACATTGATGTAACGGTTGAAGTATATCTAATTACCATACAGTTTCTCGCGCTTCGCCTAGTAACGTCTGTGTGTCTATGCGAAACCATCACCATGTTATATTGCGTATCGAATTCCGTCTGCTTTCCAGTTTTACCCCCCCCCCCAACGGCGGCTTCATAAAATCGGATGTTAATAATCACCTCAGAAATTTCGCGTTTATTAGGCCCAATATGACAATTTTCTGTTCGTGTTGCACTGCCTTCAATATACCAGTAGTATATAGTAACCAGTACTATTACCCCAAGAAATCCCTGAAGTGATGCATTCTGAAGATTTAAATAGCTACCAGAATGTAATGTGATGGAACCAGCCGCTGTACTATCAACACTGCAAGAGTCAATTGAAGTATGTAACCAACATTATATTTCCCAATATTTACATTTTACACTCTGCTGAAGATATGTTGCACGCTGCAAGTAACATCTTGTGAATGCGAACGTTGTTTCAGCAGCTTACATAGGCTGAACAATTATGCCAGAGCTTCAATGACCCGGGAACGGCTATCCAGTCTTGCACATATCCAGTACGACTTCCCAACAAACAATGACTTTGTAGTAGCCATGTTTGACAAACTGTCTACAAGAGACATTTAGGACTGAGCAATATAATATAGCAGTGACCTGTAAGCCATTGAAGAAGGGATTCCATCCAGTATCTCATTTGCAATAATTTTGGAACAAGAGATATGATTAAAGTACCTAAAACAATTCGTAGATTGAGTTCATGCACATATATTGAAATATCTAGTTTTAACGCAGTTTTTGTTTGGGCAGTCTCAAGTGTCTACTTTTACGTTTATAACCCAGAAGACACAGTGAAGCATGATGTACTAGTTTATACGTAATTATATGTAAAAGTAATTATTTTGATCAAATAGACTCAATGACACCCTTTTGCATGTAGATACCTATCAATTTCAATATTTTTCCTCCAACAAATGGACAATTCTAAGCACCCTTAATTATACAAACAAGATTCGAAGGGGAGGGGACACCAACTCCCCTTAAATCCCTCCTCCAGGACAGAGATCACTAACCCATCATTTGATGAAAAATTCGAACCCCGCTAAAAACTGGTACGCACCTATATGTTCTCTATATACACTAGGGGCTGGCAACCCTAGGCGGATAGGATAATAAATAATATGGATGTTTTTTATCCGTCCAGATATTCCCTACACCAGGGGTCGATAACCCAGACGGATAGAATAATAAATAACATGGCTCTTTTCTTGATCTGTTCAGATATTCCCTACACCAGGGGTCGACAACCCAGACGGATAGAATGGCAAATAACATGACTCTTTTCTTGATCTATTCGAATATTCCCTACACCAGAGGTCGACCATCCAGACGAATAGAATGATAAACAACATGGCTCTTTTCTTGATCCGTTCAAATATTCCCTACACCAGATGTCGACCATTCAGACAAATAGAATTGATAAATAACATGTCTCTATTCTTGATCCGTTCAGATATTCCCTACACTAGGTGTAGGCTATCTGGTGTAGGAAATATTCGAACGTTTCGAGAAAAGAGCCTTGATGTTTACTATTTTATCCGTCTGTTTGCAATAATTGTTCCAATATTTTCACGACACTAAGAAGCGATGGACGCTGTATGATGAGTCATCAGTGGGGCTCAGAAATTCCATGTCAAAGGTCATCCAGAGGTCATCAGAAATTCAGAGGTCATTGTCTGAAAACACGAAAAACGCTTCTTCTACTGGGAACATTGTACATTGTTGATAGTTAGTCATAGTGATCCTTTGGTTGTACTTCTTGTACTTCTTTCTTCGTGTTCAAACATTTTAGATCAACGGTCATCTCGTGGTCCCAGTCTATACTCTTTTGATTCATTTCTGATTAAAATCGTTTTTACTTAAATTCGATTCACCCAACACACAGTACATATAATACTGATGGAAGAAGAGAGGGGTTAGCGTATTGATACAACCAATGTATTCATGGATTCATTCAATACCTCTCAGACTGGTTATCCAATAGTTCATACTCTGCACATTGACATGCACTATCAGACACAACTGTGTGAAAGACGAGAAGAGCCATCGTATTGATACACCATATGTATAACTAATGGAACCATAACGAGAAAGGTCAATTAAATACTTCAGTCTTAGGCTGGTTATCCACGGCCACTAAGCACTACTGTATGATCCCCGGGCACATTGATATGCACTGTCAGACGCAACTGTATGAAAGACGAGAAGAGCCATCGTATTGATACACCATATATAACTAATGGAACCATAACGGGATGGATTCATTTAACACCTCAGTCTTCGGGTGTTAGGCTGGTTATCCACGGCCACTTAGCACTACTGTGTGATCCCCGGACACATTAACAAGCACAGCTATATGGAAGACGAGAAGGGCAATCGTATTGATACATCATATGTATAACTAATGCAACCATAACGGGATGGATTCATGTAATACCTCTTAGGCTGGTTATCCATGGCCACTGTATATATGATCCCCGGGCACATTGACATGCACTGTCAGACACAGCTGTGTGGAAGACTAACAGCCATCGTAATGATACACCATGTAACTAATGCAACTATAATATGATTGATTCATATAATACCTCTGAGGCTGGTTATCCACGGCAACCAAGCACTACTGTGTGATTCTCGGGCACATTGACCTGCGCTGCCAGACACAACTGTGTGGAAGACGATAAGAACCATCGTATTGATACACCATATGTATAACTGATGCAACTATGATATCGATTCATTTAATACCTCTCAGGCTGGTTATCCACAGCCACCAAGCACTACTGTATGATTCCCGGGCACATTGCCATGCACTGTCAGATACAGCTGTCAGACACAGATGAGCCATCCCATCGATATAACATATGCATTCCTAATGCAACCATAACGGGATCGATTCATTCAATACCTCATAGGCTGGTTATCCATGGCTACTAAGCACTTGTAGGATCCCCGGGTACGTTGCCATGCGCTGTCAGACACAACTAGGTTATGGAAGAGGAAAATGGCAATCGTACTGATACAGCCTGTGCATAACCAATACCATCTGTACGAGGTCGTTTTATTTAGTTACTGCCCAGGTTGGACAAGGGTACCATGAGTTATTGCGTGTATATTATATAGGCCTAACTTTGGGCAAATTGTCACGGGCTATCAGACACAGTCGTACGGAAGACGAGAAGGGTAAGCGTATTGATACAACCTATGTATAGCAAATACAACGAGCTCGATTAATCTACACCGCCTTGTTATAAGAGTACCGTGAGCTATTACCTGCAGCTCTGGGCATATTGTCACGTGCTATCCGACACAGTGGTACGGAAGACAAGAAGAGTCCACGTGATTGATTTTCCCTGTGTATAACAAATACAGTCTTAACGAGATCGATTCATTTATACCGCCCTGAATATACAAGGGTACCATGAGCTATTGCGTGTAATTATCGACACATTGTGACGTGCCATCAGACACAGGTGTACGGAAGACGAGAATAGTCATCGCATTGATACACCCTATGTATACTTAGCAATACTAAATATGAATTGTGTTAATTCAAGTCACAATGAAAAATCTATCCGAAATCCCTCTCAGCCTTTGTTATCCACTGTAGTTTAAAGTAAATTAACCATTATGAGACAGAATGTAACATGTATTCATGCTTCGCTAGAAGACAAAAACCCTTATTACAAGACAAAAAATGCTTTGAAATTACATACACAGATCAAATGAATTGTGGATTTTACTTAACATGTACTTTCTCTTTAATAATGACATAACGTTTGTTTGAAGATTCAGTTAATTTTGGACGGCAAAGTTGAGAAAAACATAGTTCTACCCACTTCCATGTTGTAACTCATACTAGATTAACTTTAATGTTGACCAAAATAAAGCAAGTCTTCTAGTTGAGAATTTCATATTCTTAACATTGTTAAGCAAAGGTTCAACCATGTTTACAATTCTGCTACGTTCGTTACTAATAACTTTTAAACAAAAATTTATCAACTCATAACGAAATGTCTTTTTATCACCAAATGTAACCTTTAATGTGAGAAATTCAACCTAAACTACACACTTATATTATTTCTTTGAGCAAAATGAAAATACAATTTTTGGTGAAAATTGAAACTACATAATAACTTACAGTAGCTTATCTTAATTTACTCTATTCAAGCTACTAGTTAAAACTACTACCAGCTGTTAGCATCATTGCATTGTCTTTCTGTCTGTGTTCAGATAATATGAAAGAAGAATCAATTCAAGTTGAATTTATTTTCTAAATGTCAACATTGAGTTATCAAGACATTTTTTATATCTGAAATTTTGATCAAATGTAGACCGAATCGAAATAAAATGACTGGGGAAGTTTGAACTAGAGGACCATATAATTGCTACTTTACTCTCAATCCAATGACAATATTTGCTGTACTTACATATACTGATATTTTGTGATGGTTTTTTCGGGTGACAAAATGTATTGAATGACTTTTTCCCCCTTTGTCTTTGATAAATGGTGCACATTTCCGTGAAAATTACATGTAGTTTATGAATCAGAATGAAATAATTCAACCCATATAGATACCCCGTAAGCTTCCAGATACGCTAATCAATCATTTACGGAAAATACAATGATCTCGTAAACTTTTGTTTTCAGGATTGGTCAAATTTGAATATTATTTGATAAATTACTAGATAGATTAAATATATATATATATATATATATCTGAGCCAACAAATTTAATTTAAAGTAACCAACATAGTAAGTTTCGAAAATTTAAGGTATCGACTATTACACAATATTATTTTACCTGCTTTATAAACAAGAACAAGGATAACTCGTATAGGCTGAAAATAAAGTTGGTCGAAGGGATTGTAGAGTCTGCGGAGCAGTTGTTTCCTTTAAGTCCCGTTCCATCCTAAGTAGATTCCTATTCAGCACAGTTAGTTTT
>JAODUJ010040042.1:0-12254 GCA_027564615.1 Psolus chitonoides | reverse complement strand
ATTTTTTTCTGACATTTTTGCCCTCATTTTACCCCTTTTTAGAAAATATTTTCACATTATACCCCCAAATATTACTCCAGAATATGGTTCATTCGTGCATTCTCTACAAATTGAAAGTGGACGCACAGGCTGAAGCACTCTAGATTTTTATTCTGAAATCGTTGAAAAAGGGTGTACGTATGATTGGGTCTTTATGGGTTAAGCAGCACCGTTATTGGGGATTGGGGGGGCTGCCCCCTCCCCCCGTACAGTGCATGGAGCCAATTTCACAGGGAGTACTTGGCGGGACATTGGCTGACATGCAGCTTGCGCCCGGCCTTTTGTCTGCAACAGTCCAGCAGCTTCACACTCCAGCGCCTCCTGCTCGAAATTCCCGATCATAGCGAGCAGTGGCCAGAGGAGGAGGTGGGTATGAATCACACCCAGTCATGCGCTTGAGGGTTATAAGTAACCTACTCACGACCAGTTCCAGCGGGCGGATGGTGCCCTCCCAACACCCCTGTATAGATATTGGCAGTTTTAGTTTTTATCAATTTTAACCCCATAAGCACACGGTAGGGTTGGGCGGTATACCGGTATTCACGTAAATATGGTGGTACCGGTATTCGAAAAACTGATGGCATGTACATGTGTTACTATATTTCCAGTATTTTGTACACTACCATAGATTTACATATGTATGCAATCGGTACAGCAGTAAATCAAGTTCACCTGGCTGGGAACACAGCTGGCCGGTCAGCATATGTGATACAGGCAATGGGATTTCAGTGTGTGGGAGTGCCTCACACACAGTTGAGTCGATGCGATTTCTCCATTGACTTCTCCATTGACAGTGTTACAGTCGGTCAAATAAAATGTTTTTTCTCAGTTGCAAATAATTTCGCACAATGGGGTGAAAAGGAATGTTCGTTATTTCAGAAGTCTGAAGTGTTCGTAAACCTTCAAACAATTGGTTTAAGTGTCATTTTCTGATAGAATTTTACCAAAAAATATGATAATAAAGAATGGGGCACTGTCATTGCTACTTCTCTTCTTCTTTGAAAGTTTGAGTCTCTGTACTGTCGCCAGTATCACGTGAAAATTACCCCAAGTTTTATGATCTCTGCCATGTTTTCACTCTTCAATATTGGTGGAAACACAGTAAAGTACTGGTACTATGTACGGTACCAGTACTCTTGTCACCGAAATTACCGGTACTGAAAATTCACGGTACCACCCAACCCTAGCACACGGAGGCAATTTCACAGCAGGGTCTTGGCAGGACAATGGCTGAAATGCAGCTGGCGCCCTCTGTCCCTGACATTCCAGCAGCTTCATGCTCCAGTGCCTCTGCCACCTCTTGCTCGAAATTCCCGGTCATAGCATGCATTGAGGAGGCCTGTGTGGCCAGGGGAGGAGGTGGGTGCAGGCGCATAGCCATGGGGGGGTCTGAGGTTTTAACCCCCCCATGACCCAAGTGCAGAAAAAAATTAGCGCGAGAAGAAAAACAACAATGGGAGAAAGTCACCAGTTCCTTCGGAAAAACAAATATATTGCACCATTTTGCATCTAAGGACCTGTAAATTGCTTTTTTTGGCCGAAGGGGAGGGGGACACACCCTCCCCCAGGTCCCATAAACGATAACCTCCTCCATTGAAAATCTCTGGATACATGCCTGGGTGGGTGGGTGTGATTGGTTGGTGTGAATCACACACATGTATGCGCTCAAGGGTTAAAGCACTCACCGTGACAACTGATCAGTGAGTACTGTCTGCATGATATGTTCCCTCTTCCTAGCTTCAGCAAGTTTTAGCTAATGGAGAACAGAAAGCATTTGTTGATTGATATATAACAAATATATGCAAACACTGGTGGTGGTGTGGCATAGTGGATTGATTGTTCCTCTTGCACTAAAACGTCCCGGGTCCAAATCCCACTCAGTGTCTGCTTGCTCGTCAGGAAGCTGTATGTCAGTTGTTGATGGTTTTGTAAATTCCTGGTTTCATCAAAAAGCAGTACAGCAGTTGTTGATGATTTCATTGTAGTGGGAGAGCAATTCATTCAGGGAAACATTAGGTTCTTGGTTAGGTTCGGCACAGCTGTTCTGCAGTGGTGATGATCAGATTGCTACCACCTCTCTCAGCATCGAGGAAAGTGGCTGAAGGCCGAGTCTTACTCACGTCCGTCGGATTGGGACGCTAAATGGCGGCCCCTGGGGCAGGATGGGATTGTTTGGTTAAACGCCTGCCTCGTTACCCTCTAAACACTCTTCGAAAAGAGAGGGTGGGCTATTGCCTGTGTTCATCCCTGACCACATTTGGATCCAGGGTTCCTCGACGAGCCATAGATGGCTTCCAAAACCTGTAGATAACTAAACTAAACTTGATCCAAAAAGATTGTACGATGCAATTCTCCAAGGGTTTAAATGTCTCGAGGATCTAAGTTTTCATTCACCAAATTGCCAATCATCAAGATCACTGATATATAATATGACAGCCGATTCGATCCAAAGACATCGGTAGCTACTGGTGCAAGTTTTATCAATTTCATCGTTAGTTAACGGTGCAAGAAATAGCACAGCTTTCAAACCCTAACCTGTGATATAACATCTCCGATAGCTATCGTTCATGATTTACCACGTGTTATGAGATAACTCAATTTCACCAGTGGCTACCGCTGTCTTCAATTCGTATCGGGTGCAGCATCACACAAGTGTAGTATTGTTTGGATGAGATGGCACGACAAGTTGGCAACACAAAAAGTCAATAAGCTCCTTCAAAAGTACCCACATGGCCCAAACTTGGTATGCATATACTTAGTATGTGTGTTCATCATAGTTAGTACCTGGTCCCTATTGATTATGGTGGAGATCAATGGTCATCTGAGGGACCATTCTAGTCTTGTTAGGTAAACGACCTAGTGGTCCACAGGTGACATAGCATTCCCTCACTTCACTGCATACAATGGCTGTCCATCTTGATCAATGACAGCATCACGCTAAAGCATGATCAAGCTATTACAAAAACATTACTTATTGCCTACAGAACATGTCATTGCTCCATTCCCATACCATATCAAGACTTTGTCAGTAATATTGATAATATTGAGTGCGAGCCTGTACTGCCTTGGTGAAAACAAGCTTGACCACTTGATTGTACACATTGTTTAGCATGTCCTGGGGGCGCCAAACCACGCCCACTGTTACTTAACTGCGGAAATGTGAACAAGAAGGCACCAGGGGTCCGCTGCATCCCACTTTGGATGCCCTACCCTCTCTGTCCCCCTTCTAACTTCAATCGATACAATCGACCGTTAATAATGGGGTAAAGAAAGTTGGCAGTATATAGGTAATTGTTCATGCAGAGCTTGTCTCTGCTTACTGTGTTGTTGAGTCAGGTGTGCGGAACCATGACAACTGTTACGTAACTAATGGAATTTGAACACAAAGGCACCAGGCATCCGCTGTTTCCCACTCTAGGTGCCCTACCCCCTCTCTGTCCCCTTCAAAACAACTACATCGACCGTCCAAACGACTACATCAACCCTTCAATTGACAGAAGACTCTTGGTAAAGGTTTAAAAGATCAAAGCACCTAACTTCCATGTTTCTCAATATTGAATTGTAATGCATAGCATCATGTTTGAAACACAAAAACAGCTATGTCTTCGATTCCCAAAATTAGGAACCCATTGTAATGGATTCATACATGGCACATTAATACTGCATGTGTGCCTTAATTCCATATAAAGAAGTATCATACAAAGTGAGACTTAGATTGACCAATATGTGTAATGAGTGAGTGAGGTAACGTGTGTAATGCGTGAAGAAATTTGTGAAATGAGTGGGAAAATATATTACCGATGAGGAAATATAAATGACATTAGAGAACTACAAATATTCATTCACTTTCATTCATTCAGAGTTTTGTCTGAGGGGGCAACTGCCTCCCTTGTCCCCCTGGGATCTGCACCCATGGTCCTCACCTGAGTTGATATTAACTGGAAGGAAATGCTGAAAGTATGGATACATGTGTGGATGTTATGAAAGATGACAAATACAACATTTTCATCACCAGTTCAGACTTGCTACAAACTAAGAGCTCCATTAAACTCTGTTTAACAGTTCTGTCATATGTCAGTCAGTGACTTTCTTGAAGGTACGTACATACAGGGTTTGTTCAGCTACAAAAACAGTCCTAAAACACAATTTGACATATATGCATATCACCAGAAATTCCCAATAATTACGATTTTGCTCGTGTCGGAGGCTCAATCCAACATAATTGATTATAATTTGACAAAAAATTGAAATGAGATTCAAGGATGTCTCTGCTGTAATTCGAAAATGATAATTTCAGGTTCAATCTATGAGAGAAATCGTGCAATGGGTACTATAATTTTTTTAGAAGATAAACAAGAATACATTGTGTCTAGCAACGTTTTGACTATCGCGAAAGACATTAATGTGAAAGCTATATCCGTGGCCAAATTCGTTCCTGATCTCTGTTCTACACAGCATTTAGAGGGTGAACAAAAATCATTGGACGTTATTATATTGGAAATACTTTTGAAATATGTAAGAAGAAACACATAATTTGAGTTTTTCATGAGCAAACCTCCAAACCCTGTATGTACCTTCAAATGAGGTTTATATGCTACCAAAGTAAACTACTTTGAGTCAGATTGTTCATAGAACGTTACAAAATTCTGCATAATTTGAATATTCTCGAGTTTCCTATTTAAAAGAATCATTATTACTGATAAGTGATATTGCAATATCATTGCCAGAAATAGAATTTGTATCGTAATATAACCAATATTTGTAAAATACAATGTGAATAAAATTTACCACATTTGAACCATTTTTCAGAAGGTTTTTTCATTCATGATTTTCTGGACTCCGTTAAAATTGCATTGATGTTTTCAACATTTTGATAAATTCTTCATATTTGCCAATGTTCACACAAAGACATTTGCAACTAAACCAAATACCCAGTGCTAACATACAACACTATTTCAGCACCATAAAATACATACAGTATTGAAATTATTTGACTTCGTTTTAAACGTTGGCTGAAAATCAGATCATTTGGGCTCTTTGGTGGGAATATTCTGAAAGAGATTCAGGATTATGCATTAAAAAGTATTATTGCTTTTATGGCCCAATCATTAAAACTTTGCTAAAACTCCCTTTAAATAAAGGGTAGATATTACATGTGCACTGTGACCAACATGTTGACCACTACATTACATCTTACCGCTATATATCATACCGCATATACAGAATGAAACCACAGAATGCCTGTGCCATACATCTACTCAGCACACATACAACCCAACCAAAGGAAGACTCTCTCTTAGGGGATTCAGCTACCACCCAAATCGTAACTGTTGCAGAGATGAGACTTGGAACCATCATGACTCTCACATTCAAGTAGTACTCAATTAAGATGTTACATCCAGCCAACCCAGACCATAATACTATATTCTATATTCTCTCTTTAGTCAACACCATGAGTTGTTAACTACCCCCTCCAGTGAGCATATTAAGTGGAATGTCCCTTTAATTTGCTATCTGCAAAATATTTTTGACCACGACCCAAGGAAAAAAATCGCATTTGGTCGCGACCCAATCGAGGATTACACTCCCATCCCAGCCAAGTGTATCATTACTTTACCAATGGAATATGAAACAAACTCCTGATCCATCTAAAATCTCTCGCTACCATAACATTGAGTTGCAAACCCCAATTAATTTGATGAGGGATCCATGCCCAGACCTGCCAAGTCTTGCACGATTCGCGGGAGTCCCACGCATTTGGAATGAGTCTCACGCACCCCCCGCAAGCCGTGTTTTCTCACGCATCCACTGGCAAGGCCTGAGAAGTGTCATTTCCGGCCATCTAGGAAGTATTTTTAGCTGAAAAATTTGCTGTACACTCCGCGCCAACCTATAGTGGCGCTCTGCTTAGATGGTATCATCACAAATTCAGAGGATCAAGCACGGAAAGACAATTCTCAAGCAATATTAGACCGAACCTCCAGCAAACTGACACAACATCCTTGGTAGGTCTGCATGCCTGGCCATTACTATGACACCAGGTCCTGCCGTGAATAAATCTATTGCTATGGCTAGGTTACAAGAAACTCTACTGGAAAGCTGGTCTACATGCACACAACGCTCTTTGTTCCGCACGATGGATGCATTGATGACACAAATATAAGTAGTACTCAATTAAAATTTCACCTCCTGCCAACCCTATCTCTCTTTAGTCTGCACCTTGAGTTGTTAACTACCCTTTTAGTGAGTGCATCGAGTGTTTATCTCCCAGTGGAAGCAATTTGCTGACACATCTTCACTCACCCACACAGACCTCGTCACCGCGCTGTGCGCCCATTCTTTCGAGCAGTAGGTTGCAGAGAGGTTGAAGTGTGAAACACTGTCGCATAACTGACGGAATGTTGCAAACAAAAAGCCGGGCGCCAGCTGTAGATGATATTGTCCCACCAAGGCCCCCTATAAATTCTGCCTCCATGGATAAAGGGTTAGATAGCCAATATCCAGGAGGTAATGATGGAAGGGCGCCATCCCCCCACCAAGATGCACTAGCTAAAGTTACGTCCTCATCTCCAATTTGCTGCCACATTTTTTCGAGCAGGAGGTTGCAGAGTGTGAAACACCTTTGCGTAGCTGCCAGCATGTGGCAAACAGAGGGCCGGGCGCCAGCTGCATTCAGCTGTAGACGCTATCGTCCCACCAAGGCCCCCTATAAATTTCTGCCTTTATTGATAAATGGTCAATACATCTATCAAACAAAAGATACTGTATTTGAAAATTCTGTGTACCGAGGAACTAGACATGTCGATGTCAAAGCGTAATGCGTTCGAGTGAATAACCGATTATCGTGTAGTTTTACCTGTGATAGGAGGCACGGTGGCTACGTGCGACTCTCAATCGTAAGATTGTGGGTGTGATGATACCCCCAGTAAATGTTATGCTGTGTCCTTGGGCGATACACTTCTAATTCGGTCTGCCAATCAGTGAACATGGGTGCTTGATTCAACTATCTTGGTGGTGTGTTGTGCTGAAACCTGATAGGTGCTTCACAATGGGCCCTTGTGACGGGGGGAGATACCTACTCCAATGGAAATGATACCAATCCTTACTATTTGACTAATATTGGATATACAGAAGTATACCCAGACTGTTACATGAAGCAACAACAGACCTTCTAAAGCTGTGATTATAGTTACAGATGATGTCCAATTTCCATTTAATGCCAATCGGCGATGGGCCTGGGAAAATGAATTCTCTGATGGAACAAACCATGTTACTCATAACAAGATGTGTGTATATTAGATAACTAGGAGTTGGAATCTTTGCTGCAACAGCTTTTTCTGTTCCACATGGCTGGTGAACATACCCATGATTGCAGACTCTTATATGGAGGTGAGTGACTGGTGAATAAGGGGTGAGGATATATAGGCTCGTATCAGATCTCAAGGCTCCACAAGCCTGGAGAGTCTAAGAATGATCATGGACCCTCATAAGGGCCTCTCATTGTATAACATACATCTCTCTCTCTCTCTCTTTCACCGAGGACATTAGTTTATTCCCAGATTACAATCTCTCGTCACCACCAGATGACGTTATAGTTCGGTGAAAGTCGGGGCTGAAGTACTGCTATCGCTCCTATTGGTACGGCAGTGATATACTTGACCGTCGTTCGGTGAGGTGGGGAAGATGACCATGGACTGGGGACGGGCTATGTTACCGTAGGACTGTGAGCGGATCTCATCGATGCTCAGGCCCTGCATGGTTAGCGTTATAGTCTCTTTGTCAAAGTCGCTAATCTCTTGACGTTGCTTCTCTAAGAATTCGTGTATTGTTTTCTCTTTCATCTGGGCGAGTTGCGTCGTGTCCTGATCGATCTGACAGGGGAAAGGGTGAATAAGAAATATGCAATGTCAGAAATGAGCTTTGGGCAGGGGTGGTACTTACAGACCTATACATATATATATATATGGAGGTATGTAGCATGGTGCAGTGGACATATATATATATGGAGGTATGTAGCATGGTGCAGTGGACATATATATATATATGGAGGTATGTAGCATGGTGCAGTGGAATGCTTGATTACACTACAGAACCTATATATATATATATATATATGGAGGTATGTAGCATGGTGCAGTGGAATGCTTGATTGCACTACAGAGGCTTAGGTTCAGTTTCCACTCGTGCCTCAATACTTGCTTGTCCAAAGCTGTATTGCAGTTGTTGATGGTTTCTGGTTTTGTTGTTGTGGGAAGCAAATTAACTTTGGGGTAGTTAGGTTCATTGGATATGTTTCAGCAGGGCTGTTCTATAATAGTGACGGACAGGTTGCTACCACCTCTCTATCATTTAGGAAGTGAGCAAAGGCTGCGAGTTCACACATCTGTCGAACGGGAACGTTAAAATACTTACATCAAGGGGTCCATACGTACCCTTTCTCCTAGTTTCTTTCTCCAAAGGTCAATTTTTTCCCTTCAGTAGTGCAGCCATCTTTTTTCTCATGCTGTTTTAGGGTTTCAGTATGTTTAGGGAGATTTGTTATGATTAAGGAGACTCCACATTAAGAAGTCTGTACATACCCTTTCTTCTAATTTCTTTCTCCTGACGTCAATTCTTTCCTGTAAATCAATCTGTTCTTTATCATGCTGTGACTGTAGTAGTTGTCTCGTTCTGGCCTGGTATGCATTCAGTAAGTCCATCTCTTTCTTTAACTTATCCTCTTGATCTGTGACTTCTTTCTCCTGGCCTTCTGTCAATTTGAGCTATGGACAAAAAATTGATAAAATAGCCTCATTTAATTGCATTTTCCCTTCATCTTTAATGAGGACTTTCACTGGATTTGTCCACTTCTTTTACTTTATTTTCCCATCATCTCACAGGTCAATAATTTCCTTGTTAATCAGGTACAATGCCCGACTGTCTGACAAATGATTTACATATTCCCGACGTGCTGCCAGGGTCTCTGACTATTAAACTCATGACTGATGACTTTATCACAGAAGATGGTATGCTTTATCTGCTCAACCCTGCAGTATTAGGCCAAGTATTTGTATCTTCCCGTGCTGTTCATCCTTCCTAGCATAGATTACTGTTGGTGAAACTCTGCAGGATTCTAACCGTAGCCCGAATGGTCAACACCAACTCACCGATTGTGTTTCCAGCATTTTATGTGTTCGTATTCCTCAGCCGGTGTTTGCACCTTACTGTGCCTCCTCTTTCATCCTTCCAGCATGGCTTCTCTTTATCTGTGTTAGCCCTACCTTCAACTCTATTCTTTGCATTGGACACCTTATATTCTTCATATTACTAACTCACCCATTGTGTCCGCAGCATTTCCAGATCCCTGTGTTCGTATTACTTGAACAGTATTTGCATCTTACGGTGCTGTTCTTCTTTCATCCTCCTCTGCATGGATTTCTGTTTATCTCTGTTGGTACACTCAGGTCCAACCGCCTAACTCTACCCTTTTGTGTTCAAAACCTTATATTCCTCATTACTAACTCATCGATTGTCTCAGCATGGATTTCTGTTTATCTCTGCTGGTACTCTAAGGACCTAACCCTACACCTAACTCACCGATTGTGTCTGCAGCATTTCCGGAGCCCTGGGTTCATATTCCTCAGCCAGTATTTTCATCATCCGGTGCTGTTCGTCTTTCATCCTTCTCAGCATAAATAGAGCAGTATCGATCAGGTTATATCCTGTGAATCCTACCAATACTTCGAAGCAGATTTGCTTCGAAGACACGATAAGAAGAAGCATTGATTTCTGTTTATCTCTGCTGAAGGAGAAACGACCTAACCCTAGCTTGAATGATCAACACCTAACTCACCGATTGTGTCTGCAGCATTTCCTGAGCCCTATGTTCGTATTCCTCAGCCAGTATTTGCATCTTCCGGCGCTGTTCCCCTATCATCCTTCTCAGCATTGTTTTCTGTTTATCTCTGCTGATACTTTGAAGGCCTTACCCTACCTAGCCTGAATAATCAACACCTAAGTCACCGAAAGTGTCTGCAGCATTTCTCGAGCGCTGTGTTCATATTCCTCTGCCAGTATTTGCATCTTCCGGCGCTGTTCCTCTTTCATCCTCTTCAGCATTGATTATTGTTTATCTTTGCTGATACTTTGAAGGGCCTAACCCTAGCCTGAGTGATCAACACCTAACTCACCGATTGTGTCTGCAGCATTTCCTGAGCCCTGTGTTCATATTCCTCAGCCAGTATTTGCATCTTCCGGCGCTGTTCCTCTTTCATCCTCCTCAGCATTGATTTCTGTTTATCTCTGCTGGTATTTTGAATTATCTGGTTGGCCAACACCTTATATTGCTTGTCTTGTACCTTTAACGTGTCACGGAGTTGCTTCTTGATGGACTGTTGTTTGGCCTGACAAAAGTATAGGAGAAATGACAAAAATGAGAAGAAACTCTTCTTTCGGGTAACTTGGCAAAATTATTATATATGAAGTGTATATATTTTTGTGTTGGTTACCTATCCTATACAGCTGGATGAACCAAAACAGGCAAAGTATTTTGCGTCAGGATATAACACCACAGCTGAGGTGGCATGCGACAACATTTTGAATGGGAGTGGCATGCACTACCACTAGGCTGTATTCACCAGTTTCTACCACAATCATAACACTTTTCAGATCACCCTGCATGTATAGAGGTTTCTCACGACGCGCAGACGTACAATAAACAAACCACATGACAACAACTTCTAAGCATCCGAAATTTAGAGTATTTTGGAGTGATACTGTTATTGGAAATAATAGATTTTTGTTTATGACAGGTGATATTACCAACACTACACCATTGTCGAGGTCAATCTGAAACAATTCAGAGTAAATTGATGAAATTTCCCTTCATCGTGTTTGTCATGCGTATGTAGTTAGGGTTATCACACATGTAGGATTGTGTTCTTCATATATCACGCTATTGTATCAGCTTACAATGAAAGCGCGTAAAAACGTATTCTCACGGTCGGACATCTGCGCGTACACGTTCTTGCCCGTCTCACGCTCTGGTATATACAACATCACTAGAGTGAAACGGGCATGCAGTTTAGAAACCTATATCGACCACGACAAGTGACCCGCATTATTGGTGCTTAATGTGCCGTTTATTACTCGAGCATAGGACAAAGATTGCCGAAGATTGAACATAATAATCCTCTTCAAAATTCATTGACTTTGTATTATTATTTGTGACATAACCTTTAGCAGCAGGGACTTCACTGAAGAGACCGGCTATCGGCGGGTGGGTCGCGTCAATTGTTGACATTTTTATTGCGCCGCCGTTCTAAAAGTTTGCAGACTCTGCCCAGACATGAGCCTGACTTCTTGAAAAAAAACTCTGAAAATGTTGATAGGGACGGACTCACTATCGCGGACCTTTCATGAGCCTGCAGAAACCATGTAAGTCTGTCAGCAGTGACCCTGATTGAATATTTAAAAAAATCTACACACCTTTATTAGGGATTTAAACAGTATTACTGACAATAACATGCCCATTAGAAAAAGCTAAAAAATAATAATAAGAGTGGCAACACAGGAAAACGTGGAATTCCGTGAGAAAAAAAACAGAAATGCAAGAAGAAAAAAAGGTTGATGAAGCTCATGCGTGTCCACAACATATCAAGTTTTTATTTTTAGTTGGACCATCCTTCTGATTGAAGCTTCTCATCTTACCCTGAGACTTCGAGGATGTTGCTTCGTCTCTAGCGCGTGCCTCTTTCTTAATTCGTTCCTTGACTTGATGTTGTACTCTTCCTGATTGGTCAGTTCAGTGTTAAATTGTTTCTCCATCTGCTCTGTCCGTAACGTTTGGATCTGCTCTAACTGTGAGACCTCTAGCATCCTGATCTGGTCATGGTGGCGTAGTGCCATGTACTGTTCCATCTCCTTGGCATCACGACGCTTACGGATTTCCTGTGTGGAGAAATAAATCGATAAGAAGTTATTGTTTGTTAAGGAGGTGTTAGGAAGGTAGAGGCTGGAGCTGTGTTTATAACATTTGGATTTGCTCCAGCTTTGAGACCTCCAGCATCTTGATCTGGTTGTGGTGGCATAGTACCATGTACCTTTCCATCCCTTTGAATACCAACACTTACATAACAACACTTACATATATATAGATTGTAAGAAATCATTGCTTTTGGGGTCGGTGGGGTGGGGGTGGGGGAGGGTGGGGGGGGGGTTGTCTATAGAGGATGTGC
>JAODUJ010039931.1:0-12255 GCA_027564615.1 Psolus chitonoides | reverse complement strand
GTCTGCAAATTGAAAACTGAAGAAAAAAAACCCTGAGAACTGGAGAGAAAAAATCACTCATCTTTCGGAATATGTGCAAATAATAACAACTGCCCGAAATTCCTGAGAAATGGTACAACCATGTTACAGTCCACTTGCGATGTTTCCTAACATTTTCGGGCCAGCTACCTGAAATTCATTTTCCAATGATGAATGATCGATGGACGACTATTGAGTATTGAAAGATCTATAAAGAATTGTATCGGAGATGCGGAGTTCCCGAAAATTCATGTAGCCGACGTTGCACGTACAGCACAACGAACTGTCCGAAGCGCCAATTAATAGGCAAACCAATGCCAATAATGAAATAATTCTTCGAAATATTCGGGCATGCCAAATGAAGAAAATCATTAGGCCTATAATAATGTCACAAAACAACTGACACAAAGCGCTGTCCACGGAATTTTCGGACCAAGTATTGAATACGATTTGGGCAAGCTACTGCATATTAAACAAAAAGTGTTTGCAAAATACACACTATATGTTTATTTTTTCGCCTCTTGTAGGCTGCCCGAATTTTCCAAGGCTAGATAGGGCCACCATCGGGGAGGTCCACCATTTTGATATCGTCGGGGCAATAGAGCGAAAAAAATCCCCAAGCTTTTAACTTCTGTCTTCAAAACGAAAGCCTAATTTTTTCGGGCGCTTCGCGTGCCAAATTTAGCGCTTGTTTTTGTTTGTTTGTAATGATCCTCCCTTGCTGGAACTCGGCAAACCTCCTATTGGAGTGACAACGCCAAGCTGGCAATGCCAGTATCGTGCGACAAACGCACAGGTTAACGTCTTTTTTTAGGGATAGCAGATTGGAAACCACAACTCAGAAACTAGACGATAATTTGTCATGTCCGAGCTGGATTCGAACCCAGGTGTGGACTACTAATTTACAAAAATACCCTATCTGACCTTTCTACTTACTGTATTATTTGGATACTGTAATATTGGTTCTAGGACAGTTCCCCCCGGGGACAATTCCCCCCGCACAATAGACGAACCTAACCCTATCCCTAACTCTAACCCATGACGCTAAACCTAACCCTAACCCCTGACCCTAACCCTAACCCTAACTCTAACCCTAACCTGAAGAAATTGGCCGGGGGGGGGGATTGTCCTCGGGGGAGGGAATTGTCCGGTCACGGTAATATTATACTTAGATATGTTTTGCAGAGGAAGAAATAAGGACTTCGAAGTCAAATGTATTATATAGCCTACACGTAAGTAATTCGGCAATCGACTGCGTGGTCAAGCGGTTAGACCATCAGCCTTGACAGCCAAGGTACTGTACCACACCATTTCCGTATTTGCGTGTGCGTGTGTCAGAGCCAGTGTTGTAGTCGAGACCAGCAAGCGAGACCAGAGGGTTCGAGACCAAGACGAGACCGGTCTCGTGACCTACATCGTCACTGTCTTTGCTATCCCACTAAGAATAACAACACCTTTGTTTTGCATGCGCATACGTCTATTAGCGTCAAATTGTTACTGATCAGACACAGTGGTGGAATAACTTATTTTGACCTTCATTATCATAGACTTCTATATAATTATACACATGTAAAATGTTAAATGAAAACAATTGCTGAGTAGTCTTGATTATGAAAATTATCAAGTAAATTCAACTAATAAACCATATATTGAAAAACAAAATCGAATAAATGTGCTGGAGTCCGTCCGAGACCGGCAACTTTTTCGAGATCTGACGGGTCCGAGACCAAGACGGAGACCACAGGGTGTCGAGACCTACATCACTGGTCAGAGCCTCTTTTGAGGAATTTTTACTGGGTACCAGTAGTCTCTTGGGCAGTGGGAACCCCCTCGCCACCATGCAAAAAAGATGTCTTGCTATGTATAGGTATGTAGCCGTGTCTGGTTGACAACGGGAAACAATGCCGTGTGCTACTCAAAATTTATCGCCATTAAAAATATAAACAAGAGACTGCATCGGGGAAAATTGAACCGGCTGTAATTGAAATGATAATACTGAAAACATGAATTATTGAACATCCACTCACAGTTCCCGTAGATTCATAGGAACGGAACAATGAGTTTATTGAATCGTCATTGCGCCCTCTAATGATTATAAAAAGAGTAAAATTTATTTTTGAAAGACAAAGACTTTTGTACCCAGTGCCCTCAAAATCAGTTTACTGAGTACCAAGTCTTTTCCAAGTCTTTTCCAGTTTGGTACACAGTCTTCTGATTAAAAAAGGCCCTGGTGTGTGTGTGTGTGTATGTGTGTGTGTGTGTGTGTCCGTAGGTTTGATGACGCTTGGCTTGTGTAAACGACAGCTCCATAACAATATATTGGTCATTACATTATATTGTTTAATTGAGGTTAATGCGCATGGTCAGCAGGGGTACTAAACTCTTAACCTTATAAACAGCCTAGCTAGTTAGTGATGCATATTGGCACTGTTAAGTCTGTATGTGTGGCATTGGGTCCGTACTGCCCGGGCTTAGAAAAAACCATCATACCACTTGCAAACTGGCTCAATGCAAAACGGTCAATTTCATACAACAATATCAGCTCTTCTGAAATGATTTTTTTAATTCTCAAGATCTGGCAATTGAGTGTTCAATAACCAACCCTTTATTGAAAACTGAGATGAAATGTACAAAACTGGAAGTTTTATTTGAGAATATGATGTTTTGAAATAGACATCCGTGGTAGCATACAACACAGTATTTCGGTTTATTTTCACCTATATATCAAAGTGATATGAGCAGTCCGCCAGATCCTGGGCCCGGCAATGACGTCAATTCGGATATATAGGTCCAGTGGTGGTGCTACAAGGGGGCATTCCCGTCCCGATTCTGGGCTCCCCTCCCATGTGCCCCCAGTTTTGGAAGTCAACAGGTGCTATCCATGAATTTGAAATGTTTTGGAGAGATTAGGCTATACCCATGAAAATCGTTATTGATAATCCTATTTTACATCTGAATAATTAGATTTGTAGGAAAATATCCCTTAGATCCCTCTCCCATATTGGTGTTACATTTTGGGTGCCAATATTTTTATGTTTCCCCCAGAATTTTCAGTCGTCCCCAACTCCCCCCCCCCAGATTTTCAAGTCTGGTGCCGCCACTGTATAGGTCTACATTCAATGTTGCGGGGTCGGGATCATGGAGGGTTTACCATTCATTGGTCCAGGGCAGAGCCCAGATGTGGGTACATGGGGTTTGTGGCAAATCCCTCTTGAAGTCATTATACCTCCTATTGAAGCCGGATTAAAGTACGCAGTTACGTAATCTTACATAACAGTCCATTCTCGGACTGTACGCCGTAGTTCCCGGCTGAAGAGCGACGTTCCCCAGGTGATCAGTAGGCTGTTGTATCGTTCTGTGTTGTCCGGGTGAGTGAGTAGGCGCAATGGGAAATTGCTTTTTTCCGGTTGAGCTTGCGAATTAGGAAATAAGCGGTTTTCCTGCCGTGTATGACTTTTAATACCTGATTTGTTGCCCACATATCCTAGAAGTTTCTCTTCACCTGGTAAAAAATGTATGTATTGAGAATTCTGTGGGTGCATTGCACGCACTTATCCTCTGAATCCGCCCTGCAGATGCCTTACGGGAATGTGAATAATTTTAAAATAAGTAACGATTACACCCAGAGAGTTTAGTGTTTTGTCCTCTTGGTAATGACGACTATATGTAATGACAGACTACATTTAGCGAACCCGTCTTGGTTTTAAAATCGTGTCTGTTACACTTTCGCATTGGATAATTAATTCATATAGCCGTTAGAATTGTGTTACTCTATGTGTTATTATTACGATGTTCCTCAAAGCACTAGAGATAACGTTTGGGTTACTAAAAACTTAAAACCCCCCGAGGTGTTATGTTCATATTGATTAATGTAATGCGAAACATAAACGAAATATTTAACACAAGAACATGGTTTTGCATAATTTTCATCAAATCTTTTTCTTTTCTTTCTGCGGGGATCTCCTACTTTGTTGAGCAGATTTGCGCTTTCTATATGAGACTTCCTTTCACAATGTATATATGCACGTGAAGAAACAAAATAAATCAATTCAAATATGTAGACGCATTTAATCATGAAGTACGGTATGGTATAACTGCTTATGAACCATCTATTCATACATGTGAACCAGATACTTAGTTGAGTTCATGTTTAAAATGAAGGTTGCGTGATGGCCGATCGGTAATGCTCTCGACTATGGTGCGATGGATCCCTAGTTCGAGTCCTTCCTCGGTAGTTGCGTCGTGTTCTTATGCAAGACACGGTACCTCTCGGGCCGTGGGAGTCGCGAGGATCTCATACTTCCAGTATAGTCCCACCGTGGATTGCTATAGTTACACAGCTACAAGCTACAAGGAGGCGCTATCAAAAGTTGTCGTATTCTTAGACCAAATTTATTTCACCCCAACACAACGCCTTCACATCGAAGGCTGGACACTTTTTAATAATGATATCGTTTGTTTTGTACGAAGAACCAAAGGGGAAATGGTAACAACAAATATTACGTACGTACGTAGTATTATTACATACGTACGTGGTAGCCTATTATTACGTACGTACATAATAGTATTACGTACGTACACGGTATTATTACGTTCGTGGGTAGTATTGTTACGTACGTACGTAAAATTGGTAGGTATTGATTTTTAGGTAAAACGGGAACTTGAGCCGTTGAGCATAACATTTCGACTTGATGTGAATAAAAGCAGATAGATTATGAAGACTTACAAAAAGCGTTTTAGCTTTACTGTTACTATGACATAAAAAATGTTGTCAAATGCTCAATTAAAATTGAGATCTACATAAACTTCAAAACTCAATAATTAAAAAACCGAACATACTATTGTGTAGGATTTCATCAATGAGCTTAATTAATAGTTATCTTCGAGTTATCTTTCAGGAGTTTCTGATAAATAAATTAAAATTGCTTGGAACCCAAGAGTGCGCATCACATCATAAATTCTCATGTGAAGGGTTTTGTGAATTGGTTGCCTATGAATATGGACCCCTGGACTTTCTTAATTCGGCATAGGTGTACCGTAATTCGCAAGTGAAGACTAACCCTATGCCAGTCTTGTGTCAGTTCCACTACAGACGTCGGCCTCCTATTTCTATATAGGCCTATATAGTTCCAACATCCCAGACTTGACACATATAGCTTATGGTCTAACTATAACGATTCCCTATATATACATACTGCATTGTGGGTTTTGTTCGCTCCGAAAGAAATATATCAGTAAGCCTATAGCTATATAGCTGTGGGCACTAAGTTAAGCATTTTCTACCAGATTACGTTAAATTGAATTACTGTTTTGTTTTCACTTCGGGCCTCTTTCTCGGAAATCTTGTGGCACCAGATTCAATAAGGCTGTTCGGATTTTGTTGATACATTACGTTACAGGTGACAATGCCGTGAATCATTGAATTGGGTAATAATTAGATGGTTAAACCCCAATAACCCGAGTTAAATCAAATATGATTTCAAAGGCATGCCGTTCAACCCTTGAGCCCACGGCTCCAATTATAAACAGGGGGAATTTTCGGAAAAATGGCTGACACGCAGCTTAAGCCTGGCCCTGTTGTCTGGCAACTACTGGCAGCGTCACGCCCCAGTGCGTCTGCATCTCCTGCTGGATATTCGCGGCAGCTACTCGTAGTTCCGAGCTCGGCGTGGCCATGCAAAGAATGTTGGTCGAATAAGACACAAGCGCGAGCTAAAGGGGTAATATCTAATGTGGTTTTCAATCAAATGGGCTGATGTGTCAATATTTGAGAATCAGAACAAAGAACAACTTTTGAAACTTTTGGAAAATTTTCCAAAAACTTGTGAATCCGAATCTTTGTGATTGTCGTTATCAGCAACTTTTTTTCAAATATTGTTTTCTTAGTCTAATTACATTTTACAATTCAGATGGTGTCGTGCTCGGTCGCATTGTAGCTTCTTTTTCTCATCGTGTCCACAAACAACAATAACATAAAACACAGGCTAGATGTGGTTCAACCAAAGTTGAACGCATCGCTGTCCTTTTCATATACTCTGTTAAGTCCTGCTGTTCAGGGCTGTTCCAGCAGGGGGCACATCAGGATGTGCTGTATGGTTCGTGGTTGTGTCCGTAGGTTTGATGACGCTTGGCTTGTGTAAACGACAGCTCCATAACAATGTATCGGTCATTACATTATATTGTTTAATTGAGGTTAATGCGCATGGTCAGCAGGGGTACTAAACTCTTAACCTTATAAACAGCCTAGCTAGTTAGTGATGCATATTGGCACTGTTAAGTCTGTATGTGTGGCATTGGGTCCGTACTGCCCGGGCTTAGAAAAAACCATCATACCACTTGCAAACTGGCTCAATGCAAAACGGTCAATTTCATACAACAATATCAGCTCTTCTGAAATGATTTTTTTAATTCTCAAGATCTGGCAATTGAGTGTTCAATAACCAACCCTTTATTGAAAACTGAGATGAAATGTACAAAACTGGAAGTTTTATTTGAGAATATGATGTTTTGAAATAGACATCCGTGGTAGCATACAACACAGTATTTCGGTTTATTTTCACCTATATATCAAAGTGATATGAGCAGTCCGCCAGATCCTGGGCCCGGCAATGACGTCAATTCGGATATATAGGTCCAGTGGTGGTGCTACAAGGGGGCATTCCCGTCCCGATTCTGGGCTCCCCTCCCATGTGCCCCCAGTTTTGGAAGTCAACAGGTGCTATCCATGAATTTGAAATGTTTTGGAGAGATTAGGCTATACCCATGAAAATCGTTATTGATAATCCTATTTTACATCTGAATAATTAGATTTGTAGGAAAATATCCCTTAGATCCCTCTCCCATATTGGTGTTACATTTTGGGTGCCAATATTTTTATGTTTCCCCCAGAATTTTCAGTCGTCCCCAACTCCCCCCCCCCAGATTTTCAAGTCTGGTGCCGCCACTGTATAGGTCTACATTCAATGTTGCGGGGTCGGGATCATGGAGGGTTTACCATTCATTGGTCCAGGGCAGAGCCCAGATGTGGGTACATGGGGTTTGTGGCAAATCCCTCTTGAAGTCATTATACCTCCTATTGAAGCCGGATTAAAGTACGCAGTTACGTAATCTTACATAACAGTCCATTCTCGGACTGTACGCCGTAGTTCCCGGCTGAAGAGCGACGTTCCCCAGGTGATCAGTAGGCTGTTGTATCGTTCTGTGTTGTCCGGGTGAGTGAGTAGGCGCAATGGGAAATTGCTTTTTTCCGGTTGAGCTTGCGAATTAGGAAATAAGCGGTTTTCCTGCCGTGTATGACTTTTAATACCTGATTTGTTGCCCACATATCCTAGAAGTTTCTCTTCACCTGGTAAAAAATGTATGTATTGAGAATTCTGTGGGTGCATTGCACGCACTTATCCTCTGAATCCGCCCTGCAGATGCCTTACGGGAATGTGAATAATTTTAAAATAAGTAACGATTACACCCAGAGAGTTTAGTGTTTTGTCCTCTTGGTAATGACGACTATATGTAATGACAGACTACATTTAGCGAACCCGTCTTGGTTTTAAAATCGTGTCTGTTACACTTTCGCATTGGATAATTAATTCATATAGCCGTTAGAATTGTGTTACTCTATGTGTTATTATTACGATGTTCCTCAAAGCACTAGAGATAACGTTTGGGTTACTAAAAACTTAAAACCCCCCGAGGTGTTATGTTCATATTGATTAATGTAATGCGAAACATAAACGAAATATTTAACACAAGAACATGGTTTTGCATAATTTTCATCAAATCTTTTTCTTTTCTTTCTGCGGGGATCTCCTACTTTGTTGAGCAGATTTGCGCTTTCTATATGAGACTTCCTTTCACAATGTATATATGCACGTGAAGAAACAAAATAAATCAATTCAAATATGTAGACGCATTTAATCATGAAGTACGGTATGGTATAACTGCTTATGAACCATCTATTCATACATGTGAACCAGATACTTAGTTGAGTTCATGTTTAAAATGAAGGTTGCGTGATGGCCGATCGGTAATGCTCTCGACTATGGTGCGATGGATCCCTAGTTCGAGTCCTTCCTCGGTAGTTGCGTCGTGTTCTTATGCAAGACACGGTACCTCTCGGGCCGTGGGAGTCGCGAGGATCTCATACTTCCAGTATAGTCCCACCGTGGATTGCTATAGTTACACAGCTACAAGCTACAAGGAGGCGCTATCAAAAGTTGTCGTATTCTTAGACCAAATTTATTTCACCCCAACACAACGCCTTCACATCGAAGGCTGGACACTTTTTAATAATGATATCGTTTGTTTTGTACGAAGAACCAAAGGGGAAATGGTAACAACAAATATTACGTACGTACGTAGTATTATTACATACGTACGTGGTAGCCTATTATTACGTACGTACATAATAGTATTACGTACGTACACGGTATTATTACGTTCGTGGGTAGTATTGTTACGTACGTACGTAAAATTGGTAGGTATTGATTTTTAGGTAAAACGGGAACTTGAGCCGTTGAGCATAACATTTCGACTTGATGTGAATAAAAGCAGATAGATTATGAAGACTTACAAAAAGCGTTTTAGCTTTACTGTTACTATGACATAAAAAATGTTGTCAAATGCTCAATTAAAATTGAGATCTACATAAACTTCAAAACTCAATAATTAAAAAACCGAACATACTTTTGTGTGGGATTCCATCAATGAGCCTAATAGTTATTTTCGAGTTATCTTTCAGAAGTTTCTGATAAATAAATTAAAATTGCTTGGAACCCAAGAGCGCGCATCACATCATAAATTCTCATGAATAGGGTTCGGTGAATTGTTTGCCTATGAATATGTTCCCATGGACGTTCTTAATTCGGCATATAAGTGAACCGTAATTCGCAAGTGAAGACTAACCATATACCAGTCTTGTGTCGGTTCCAACTACAGACGTCGGCCTACCCTATTTCTATATAGGCCTATATAGTTCCAACATCCCATACTTGACACATATAGCGTATGGTCTATCCATAACGATTCCCTATATATACATACTGCATTGTGGGTTTTGTTTGCTCCGAAAGAAATATATCAGTAAGCATATAGTTGTATAGCTGTGGGCACTTATTAAGCATTTTCTACCAGATTACGTTAAATTGAATTACTGTTTTGTTTTCACGTTGGGCCTCTTTCTCGGAAATCTTGTGGCACCAGATTCAATAAGGCTGTTCGGATTGTGTTGATACATTACGTTACAGGTGACAATGCCGTGAATCATTGAATTGGGTAATAAGGTGGGTAAACCCAAATAACCCGAGTTAAATCAAATAGGATTTCAAAGGCATGCCGTTTAACCCTTGAGCTCACGGCTCTAATTATATACAGGGGGAATTTGGCGGAAGAATGGCTGACACGCAGCTTAAGCCTGGCCCTATTGTCTGGCAAATACCGGCAGCGTCACGCCCCAGTGCCTCTGCATCCCTCTGCTCAAAATTCACAGCAGCTACCCGCAGTTCCGAGCTCGACGTTGCCATGTAAAGAAGGGGGGGGGGCCGAAATCGACCCAGACGTGAGCTAAAGGGTTATACTATGTCTGAATGCATGCTACACACGGCCTATCCTCGGCATAGAAAGTTTCATGCACTTTCAACACGGCTTCATGTAAAGAAGTATTCATTCATGAAGGTGAGGTCAATGTCTTCCGCTCGTTAATGAATGCTATTGCTAATTGTTTATGTGACTTGCGATCATTATGGTGCAAAATAAATCCATGAGTTATTTTGTGAGCATGAATTTGGGTATATGTTGTCCAACATGTTCAATATGAGTATAAAAATACACCACCCGTGTATCATTGTTGTAGTTCTTCAAGTACACACAATTTGTGCATGACGTAGGAACACTTCCGTCTGGTTTATCTGTAATTCATCATTTAACCAAATTGGCTACCTGTTGGTGCATAAAGACTAATGAAGTTGGGCGAATTTTCCAAGTTACTCCTACCACATGTGCTCTCTCTTTTGCGTGAGTAGAAATCACGGTTTCTTTCCAGAATATAATCCTTACCAAACTGCCAAACTTCACTTTGTCCGTTTAATTTAGGATTATCGGTATGCATGTGTAATGTTGGCGCAACACATAGAACTAATACTATCTGACTATTCAAGTATCGCATGACACATATCACATATATACGCCAGGTTACCTGTTAACAGTTATCAGTGAAGATGCTCTATATAAATTCCTAGCCCATAAGAATCTCTGCGAAGATAATTAATTTGGAAATTAATTAAGATGGGGGGGGGCATATTAA
Source organism: Psolus chitonoides (assembly GCA_027564615.1). Classification (NCBI taxonomy): domain Eukaryota; kingdom Metazoa; phylum Echinodermata; class Holothuroidea; order Dendrochirotida; family Psolidae; genus Psolus; species Psolus chitonoides. The sequence goes on along the minus strand of JAODUJ010039931.1, from coordinate 1,940 downwards.
ACTTGTCAGCAGGCCACACATTGGTCCGCGGGTCGTAGATTGGACAACCCTGGTTCGGGAAAATTGATGTGCAACAAAAGCCCACGCAGTCATTATTCCTTTCAGTGGCGGCTGTATATCTTTTTTTGGAGGGGGGGGGGAGTCAAGCGCCACGTTTGCTGGGACAGTCATGACGTCATAAATGAAATGACTAACATTTGCCTAAACACGCATCATTTGAACGTTTGGGGGAAAATCCCCCCCCCCCTAAAAAAAGGAGCGCCCAAGGTCAGCCGCCACTTAAGACTGTTTTATTTCTTGGTTTAGGAGACCGATGGTGCCGAAGAAATACCTTTAAAACAGGCGATCGATGACGTAGACGCAGATGGAGACAATCCCTCTACTCAAGTAGACTCTCGACTAAAATCTGTGATGAAATTATTATGGGAAAGGAGATACCTATTACTCGTTCTTGTTGGAGCATTCTTTAATGCCTTACGCGGTTTGTTGTCTAAAATCGTTTTATCCAGCCTCGACCCCGTTATGACAGGATGGACTGAGAGAACCACTCTGGTGGTTTGCTGTATCCCTGCTATCTTGTGGTATAGGAGATCATTATTAATGGCGGGCATACTTGTGCTGACTGGGGCTCTAAGCGCAGCACAAATTATTATGGCTATGATGTCCTATAAGTACATGTACGTTGGCGATGCTCAAGCTATCATCGCAAGCAACGCAGTCATCGTTGGGATACTTGCCTGGTTATTTTTATCTGAAAGATTGACTGCTCTCGATATCTTAGCCAGCATATCTGCTCTGATCGGAGTAGTGTTTTTGTCCCATCCGACTTTCATTTTCGACAGAACTCTTTCATATGACACCGACACATTGATTGGAAGTTTATTAGCCATTGTCACCGCGATCTCATGTGCAATAAGTGCTGTTCTGAAACGTGCGTTGTGTTTAACGGATATCGACAAGAATGTCGCACTATTTTACATACACTTAATTGGTTCAATCTTATGTGGTGTCGCATGTACACTACTCGGAAAATGGCAGTGGCCGCATACAGTAGAAAACCAGATATTTGTGCTAGTGTGTGGGGTCTGTGGCTATATGAACAATTTAATGATAATGATAGCATTGAGTACAGAGAAAGCATACCACGTGTTTTTAGTCAACGCTTCAAATTTAGTTATGCTTTATGTCCTTCAGTACATATTCCTCCACGAGGCTCCAGATACATTCAGTCTGATTGGGTCTGTAGGGATTATGGTCGCCATCGTGTTAATCACTAAAGTCAAATCAGATTCGTACACTTCCGATTAATAAAATAATCCTTTTTGTCACAATTATTAACTAACACAACTGCTTTTCACGCCCGGAGTCATCCTTCATCCAACTCTAGAGTACTCCAGCATTTAGTGCTCCTTTACTCCGATCTTTCCATACTGCATGACCAATTGACCACGTCCCAAACAAGACGGCCAATGGGAACAAATGTTCAGGTCTCTGGCTAATTGACTCGGCCTGGATACGAATCCAATAGCCATTGGGCAGGTTTATCCAAATATAACCTATTGTACGTTGTATCTTGACTTACTTGACTTATTGGGTTAGGCCTTTCGTAGACCCCTTGCATTCACCTTCCGTACGTCGCCTCTCCACCTTCCCCTGTATGTCGAGGGCTCTTCTTTCCAGTGTAAGGAGAGGTAGACCTGTATCTTCGCGGATTTGGGCAGTCCATCTCTTTGGTGGTCTTCCTCTCGGTCTTGCTTGAGTGAAATCTTTTTCGTGGGCTTTGTACACGTGGCTGTCCTCCGGTCTTCTGATGACGTGTCCAAACCAGCTTAGTCTACATGCAGGGTTCTAGCTACAAAAAAATTAGTGCCGGGTAATTTCAGCAGGCAAGTGAGCGGCACTTCAGAAAGAACCCGGATTTTGTTGGCCATCGCGGGGAT
>JAODUJ010039930.1:0-18185 GCA_027564615.1 Psolus chitonoides | reverse complement strand
ATTTTAGAGAGTTATAACACATTGAAAACGAGTTCATTTAATGCGGTATGAGCTACTGCACCATTGGTGCTCTTGTTTCAATTATTGAAAACTAATTTTGATGATGGCAAATTCTACTTGACAATGAATGTCCTCATATTTAGGCCAACAGGAATATGGCTAGAGTATAAGCAAATTCTTACAAAAGAAGATTGTAGCCTGTGCTAAGTGAGCTAGAACTTGTAAATCATGATCATCTTGATGGAGGAGTGGTTAGAACGACGGAGTTAGGCCTGGTTCTCACTTTCACCGTTTGGGCCCCGGATTGCTACGGTTCTGAACCGTGGTAAAACCGGCATGTTTTCGGCCACGGATGACATTTTCTACGATGGCACTAGGCTATGGTGCCTAAGAAAGCACTAAGAGTGTAGTAAGGTTGTGCTAGGGAAGTATCCGGAACATCCCCGTAGACAGCGTAGCATATCCGTCACTTTCCGCACGTGGTCAAATGGGACCCCATTCCTGACCGCGGTTGATGCCGGATATGCTACGGTTTTCTATGGTCACTTACGGTTGGTGACAGAAAGAATGACATTTTCAAACAGTTTGGGAATCAAGCCACCGGAAAAAACGAGGCTGCGTAGTCGCGAGGGTTCATCCCAGAACACCACGGTCATGTCTACAGATTTACCAGGGATAATCACGGATTTAGAAACCGTGGGCTTCCGGCCCCCCGATCCATGAGAGTGAGAACCCCACATAAAGCTCCAAGGATTGTGAGTTTCTCCAGTTTTGTCCCAAGCAACTGGTTAGTCCGTTGTACCCATTTAGACATCTGAGAAGATAGGAGCAGTAGAGAAAAATTGCCTTGCCTAAGGACACAATATATTAATGGTGGAATTAGAAAAACACTATCCTTGGATTCAGAGTTCTAACCATTAAATCACCATATCCCCAGATTCCTTTTGTCATTGACGTTTTATTCTCCTTACAGTTGTGTCGTCTGCATGAGTGACTTTGAGATCAAGCAGCTCCTACGGGTACTCCCATGCAGCCACGAGTTCCATGCACGCTGCGTCGACAGGTGGCTGAAGACCAACCGAACTTGCCCAATCTGCCGTGCAGACGCTTCAGAGTTCAACAACCAGTCGCAGACCTCCTGTTGAAAAAATACAGAGGCGATGAAATCCAGTGCGTTTTCCAGGAAACGCTGAAGAAGCTGCCGCCATCTGTCTGCGGGTATTGTAGTAGCGCCACTAGGCTGTTCGAAATGTCCATCGATAGATATAGCGAATAACGTTGATCGTACCTTTCGAGGTGTTTATTTGTTGAGGGTATTGGTGTTGTAATCAGATTTTCATGTAATGTTATTTTTTCTGATCAGTAATTCGGTATATACACATGCGTATAGTCGGTTTATTTATTGATTGCCTGGGTAAAATCAAATTGAAAAGTTTACCCTTTGTTCGGGAGAAACTTACGTTATCCTATATTACTTAGAAATTAAGTATTTATTCCCATTGTCTAAAAATGACTTGTCTGAAAATGATTTTGTTTAGAAGATATTAGATAGATCATTATTGTGCTGCACAACCCAAAAGAATGTTGCCAGGTAACCCACAACATTTAGTAACAAATGGTGCGATCCTAATGGCTTGTGGAGTAAAAAGGATGGAGCAATCCATTATTGTTATGGGGGTTTTCCTTAGAGGATAGTATAAACAAGCTGAAGCTTGTATTTGTTACAGTCATAGAAATAATAATAGTGTCCCAAATTTAGGAGCATATTGTATTTTTGGGAAGCACATCTACCTTCGGATCTCAAAGTGTATGTAACGTTTGTTGTTGAATTTGTTAGTTCACAAACAAATTTTTGGGAAAAAGTGATGTTATTCCTTTCAGTGGGGATGACTTTAAATAGCTAAGAAGCCTTAAAAACTTTTCCAAATGTTGATTGATGCAGCATTCAATTCCTCGCCTTTGTGCACTTGTAGTAGTAGCAAAGCAATTAAGGAAATAGTCCAAATTGGAAATATCCTATAAAATAGGAACCACTGACATTTATTCTCCTTATCTAAAAACTGTAAACATACGCAATATAATTATATACTCCTTTAAAGAAGCATGCTCATGTTGTAGTCATTCATGTTGGTCATGTGTCACTAACATTTTATAAATGAAATGCCTAGATAACAAAAAAAGCAGCATTACATAATTTTTTCCTTGGAGAATTGGTGTCGAGATGCGGTGGCCATAACACATCTTGAGGGTGATCATTTTTAGCTATTCGTTTGATAATACCTGCATCGTACTAATATGAGACTGCAGTGACGCTGTGTATATTGGTGTATACTAAATGGTGTATACTAAATGTGTAGTTTAGGAGAAACGTGACGTGAATCGTGGTTTTGAAACTGTAACTGTTGAAAAAAAATGAAAACAGATAAAAACATGACTCAAAATTGTAAGTAGATTAGCTCACATTGTACCAACCCTTGTGCAGTTCTTCACGTTAGAATGTTATAATGAATTCTCTTCGTCATGTTGTGAATGCAGGATAGTTTTAGGAGTGAAATTAAATGGAAATTTGTTTATATAGCCAATCGTTAGCATTTAATATAAAGGACATAGTTTCGTCTTTGTGTCGGTCGTCTTGTTGTGCCTTAACGTATCTGGGTCAACAATATACACTGTAACAAAAAATTGGTGATTTTCCAAAACATGTGGTGTCAATTGGTTGGTTGAGAAATTTGGCTGTGAATTGTGGTGCAGTTTGAGAGTTCCGCATGCACACGATAGGTCCCGGGTTCAAATCCCACCCGGTGACTTGCTCGTCAAATAGGCTGTTCTGCAGTTGTTGTTGATGTAGAGCTACCATCTCTCTCAGTTTTAAGGAAAGTGGCTGAAGGCTGAAAGTTTCACTCATTCATGTCTCTTGGTTGGGGACGTTGAATGACGGTCCCGGGAGCAGGATTGTTTCACGCCTGCCTCGTTACCCTCTGAGCACTGTTCCGAAGAGAAAAGGCAAACCTGTTTATCCATGATCAATGGTCAATGTTGGCGTAATGTGTCCCTTGGTTTCATCAAGATTGTAATACTGTGCATATATACCCTCAGTCACTGATAGCTTGCCTCTCCCACACATTGTGCACTGTCCAATCTGTTCAATCCTGACATACAACAGCATGTCACAGTAGCGTGTCCCTTAGGAACAACCTATTGCAACGCTACCACAGAGCAGCACAATACGGGATATTCTCCAGCAAATTTGATAGATTATGTAATTGGTAGTCCTTTACGTCATAAATTGATGTCACTCTACTGCATGTATACCACATGTGCAAGATGTATACTGTGACTGTTACGAACATTGATGTACATAATTTGTTAGCAATGTGCAGTACGGAGCCTCTACTATGTCATCATATCGCGCATGGAGCTGGAAAATATCCCCTATTGCTATACCTGGGTGGTGCGAGTAGTTGGGTTTCAACTTTATTTCATTGCATGGCATCTTGCAGTGCCGCATTGTGCATAGTGTGAAAAAACATAAATAATAACATTACTTCAACTTCCTTATGGCAGTGCATGCTGCCATGCAGCGCGGCAACCCATGTAGTGCGAAAAGGCCTCAAGGACACAATGTGGTCGGGACTCGAACCCCAGATTATTGAATCACAAGAATCGAGCCATAAGCATTAATTAGGCCACCACGCTGTATATTAAATTAAAACCCTTTACAGAATAGGAAGTTGGGTAATCACTGTCCTTGAACAGTTGATAGCCACCAATTGACACTGCATTTTGTGGTAAAAAAATCGAAACATTCTTACAGTGTCAGTGAAATCTCTTTTTCTGGTTGTTATTGCTACTTGGATATGCCTTGACCGTTAACTTTTTTTTCTGTTATTTACCGAAAGCTTGCTCAGTATTCATTAACTTATTTATTCAACCTTCCAGTGATTGGCTAGGAATTATCAAGGATAAAAATGTTTAGAAAATTAGCTCGCTTTTCTTTTTCATAAAAAAAAGAGGCCTTTCAGTATTTTTCCTTTCAATTTTATATTTTTGGTTTTTAATAATTCCATGCCAGCTCGTTTTTTGTTTCTCTGTTGTTTGTTTTTGGTTTAGTATTCACATGATAATCGGACAGATATAATTCCCATTTATGTTGCTAGTTAATTGCCTTCGCTATTTTTTTTTTCAGTACCCTTCATATATTTTGTTTAGCCAGTCTTTTCTACTATATTTCTTACTCCCTTGATTCCAGTTGAATTTTGCAATTATAAAATTTTCCTATTATTATCAATCATTAACACAATTTTTCTGCCAATAATGTTTTTATATAATTTTCCTCCTTTCAATTAGATTACGAATAAGCAAGAGTGAAAGAAAAAAATAGTGTGAAAAAAATGTTTCTAGTATTAGGGTTGATTTTTGTATTTAAAGTGAGTGATTTTGGTATATTAGATTTGCAATATATATATTATATATTTATACTTAACAGTGTGGTGCTAATTAGGGTGAACAAACTGTTTTAACAGTCTTTATGTATTTTTTCGTGGGGTGCATTCTCTGTGCGTAGAATTTTTCCAATTGGATGTGCGTTCCAAGGTTGCTGCGAAAGCATGTTGCACTGTGCTACTATGCTAGTGCATCACTGTGTGTATGTGTGTGTGTATACTGATAAACGAGTGAAGTCTTCATTGTTGAGCCCAGTGTTCAAATTTCAACGCTTTGGTTAGTGATCACGAGTGAATTTGCAATGAAAGTAGAAAATGTTGCGGTCGAGTGGATATTTGCAAAAAATGCTAGTTTTCCATATATATACTTTTGGTACATTTTATGCAAATATTACAAAAACTAACATGAATGTAAAAAATAATCTTTTAGAGCATCTTTCCTAAAATTTATGGGCTTTTCAGTCAGTCACCAGTTTGTATTATCACTATCTTAAAATCAATAACCATTGTATACTCATTTGTTAAGCATTTAGATTTCACAACCTTTTCTTTAGTTTTGCAGTCAAGTTTGACAAATATTTACAAGTGTAGCTAGTGTAAAGAAAACGGGTGTTGCGCCTGGAATGAATGAAAATTGTGTGTGTGTGTCATTGTAACCAATTCGTTATGTAGCTTAAAGCTTCCCTTATATTATACTTAATGCATTCCTCATCCCTTTAAACCACGTTTGTCGCAAATGGAAATTGAAATAGAAGAAAAAAATACAAAAACCAAAAAATAGCCTACAATTTTACTAACACTTCAGCACTTGTCATAAGGTTATGAAAATGGGTATATCTGGATTAAAATATTTGTTACACTACTCCCCTTTTGAACTTGAGAGTCGTATCCTCGTTCACAATTATAAATTTAGCGTAGCCATTTTACTAGTTTAGCATATCATTATTATTAACCGGTGATATCCTTCAACAATTTTTGTGGGTGTATATGTACTAACCAAAAGACTAACAATAAGTAAATATTTCTTAACCGTTATCGTCTAGATGACCATTGTCATCTTCGTTACTTTGTTCAAATGTATAATAGCCACAATAATGTAGAAAACAGTAGCAGATGCGTGATTGAAAATTGTGCAAGTATCACTATATCCAAGTTTTTCAACGTTCTTTCATATAACGTTTTATTCTGAATATAGCTCTGTTGGTATGTGTACAAATATTGGTAGGTAGCGAAGATATCCTTGCACATAATATTTTGGACCTTGTTATAGTTATAAAATTGTTAGCCCCGGGCCCTCATTGTGTCATATTGTCATCTTCGATGCATGAAATATTATCTTTTCACTTTGTCAAAGCTCTGTATCATGGTAACTTAGTAAGAATAATCACAGCACTTTTGCCGAAGTATGAGGCAAAAGATATTTTTAATAGACATTAATTAACTCGCAAGGACAATGCAGAAGAGTAACAACAATGCTTTAAAAATAAGCCGATAAAAGGTATTTGAAGTTTCTATCATCGCTGTGGATGCTGGCTAGTGGTTAAATTGTAACGACAGTTCGTTGTTGATGGTGGCTGGGTAATGTTTGTTGAAAGTAAACAACGATATGTTGGTAATAGTTGGATGTTCGTTATATGTTAATGTGTTTATTAAACTATGATTGCACGGGAGACATCCGGCACTGTTGATCGATTCCCCACTTGGTTTATTTTCCATACACTGTTACTGTCCCATCATCGCAATAAGAAGACACAAGGTTATTTTACCAAGAAGGGCATTTTTTGTGTAAAACATCAAAAATCATACTCTGTTGAATTGTACATTTGCTACCTGGTTTTTCGGGAGATGTGAGGTTGACTTGCATTAGCTCTGAGAACACTGAAGATAGCTGTGTAGAATATCTGGTCTTTAGTGGTAATGTGGTATTCGATTGAAGTGATGTAGAATGCCCCAGGTTTGGTTTAAATTTTTGGAACAGATAATGAATGATACTTTAAAGCAATTTTCACACTATTGATGTTAAGAAGGCTCAACTAAGTAATTGGCCATCCACCCTATCCGGCGACGACTTGCACCGTAAGGTGCGGGCGGGCCTTAGGCGTTATGAAATTTCATGAGGACTAGCTATTGCCCAGGCAGCAAGCAACCCCTCTAGTCCCCATCATCAGTGGAGAGAAGAGATCTCTACAGCCGGCGGATCAGAGCGCAGTGGGATCCTCACAAGTTCCACGGTCTGGTATAGCCAACAGCACAGTGCTCGACAAAAAATAGTATAATACATTTGTCAGTAGTATTAGGGCTGTATTGTAAAAGATACCCTGTAAGCAATTTTAGTGTGCACTACAAAGTGTGAAGAATGCTAAGATAAATGTTGATATCTATGTTAGTCATCATGTTGGAAAGTGACAGTGCATATAATGCAAGGAATTGTACCAGTTTTGCACTTGTTGGACCAAATTTGTTTTTTTTTGCATTTGACAACAACAGACTTATTACTTGAATATAATTGAAACATGTAACTGCTGCTTCTTCAAGAAGGTATCCATTGTGGAAATAAATAACAAATGTATTACTATTCCAATGTGTATCGGCACTTTTCTTATAAATCAAGATCCAGTCTGCATAGGGATTTTGTGAAATGGTCTTTTTAAAGAGTAAATCAAGTAGCAATTTAGCTTTAAAATAGATGTAAAAGTTACTGGGGGCAGCTGAATAAAACTAGATTTTTTTAAAAGAAAAATAACCTCACTTGATCTACTTATCAAATTGAATGGAATTGGGGACCATCTTCATTTAGATAAACTGTTTTATTTGTAACCTTTGAAAAATGGATGTTTTCCATCATTTTGTCCAAATGCATTCTCTATATTACATTTGCTCTATACAAATTTAATGCTGCACGATAGTTGACTGTCACTTTTTCTCAATTGATGTTGCTTATTTATATTGGTTAATCCCAAACAAACAACATGTGTTAGTTTGTGTGTGTGTGTGTGTGTGCATCATCTCACTTGCATAAACATATAACATGTTTGTATCGTAGGACAAAATGTAAATGTAAAATTAGGCTACAATTTCCTCTTTTGTTTTTCGCTTGGCCTTTTGTTAATCTACCTCAATTATCACGATTACTCAGTTCTCAATATTTGTTTTGTATTTTTTGGTAATAATGAAATACTGCCTTCCTATGTTATTGGATTTGCTTTGGAACAATTTGTACAAAAATAAAATATTAGTTGCATCATTAGGGCAGGTGTCTTGTACCCTTTGTTTCACTTGTTGCCGTCGCATAATACCTTCGCATTTACCTCATTATTCAACTTTTTAACTGCAAAGTATGTGAAAAAGCCACTATACTAAGTATTTATCATCTAGTTTATTCGAAAATGTTTTGGAAACGTAATTATTTAAAAGCAAAATTTGTTTGCTCGTCTTGCTCGGATTGTTCAACATTCAATATTGTAGGGTCAGCATATTTGGTTTCAGTGTTACATATTTTGGGAGCAAATTCAAGTAAAAATAGCTTCATTCAATTTATGAGTTTATAGTTCTTTTCATTATTAGAATATCATGTTACTACTAACATTCACTTATGCAAATTAATTATTCCCAATCTGTGAAAATGATCTTGCTTGAATCGCACCACCCAAGTAATTAGTTCAAAAAGCATTTAGCCATGATTGATTACTCCCCTTTCCTTTCTCTAGGATTTGTTCCAGGATACTGCCAGTACTGGATCTTGTATGTGACATTAGCCGAACATTCATCTTTGTCAAGTTGCTGATCACATTTTGTCAGGGAGAGAACATTCTCTGTAAAAATTGCTGTTCTCCAGCAACAATAAAATCAAAGACTATGCGAAAAAATTGAACAGATAGCAAAAGCTGCAAATGAAAGCATTAAATTAACCTTTGCGGAATTGTTTGTGAACAGGTTATTGGCCTACCAGATGTTTTTCTCGAAATCATTCAGTAGTGTTTACATGCTTAAGTGTTAATGTTTCTTGCAGCTATTGTTTGCATTTGCCCATATCATCCAAAAAGTATGTGTAACACATGTGTAATATCAACAAACATACAATGCCCAAAAATGACACCATTATATACATTTCAAGGTTTGTTGGTCCAGCTAAAATTGAAATTGTCTAATTATTTCTGTGTTGGACTGACATGGCCCTATATGTACAACAATTTAGATATTATTTCAAATATATTTAACCTGTACTGCATTTGATAGTCAAACAAAATCTTTGAATTCATATTATTTTATGGTGATCATGACAGTAGCCTGTGAAATATTGTAATTTGCCACCTCAAAAAATGTTACTGGAATAGTTGTGATTCTGTCGAAATGGACAAACCGGAATCATGTCGAAATACAAATTATTGTGCATGAATTGATAATATAGGAAAATGACATCTTTTTTGCGTTCAATGTTAGTGAAATTTTCAGGTCATTGCCAAATGTCCATTTTAATATTGTGTGAATAATTGGTTTTCGGGAGTCTACAGAGAAAACCAAGTTTGATCATGTAATTTGCAAAAAGTAATTGCTAGTTTTAATTCATTTTTTTTGTACTTGAGAATTGGTGTGTATTGCCAAAGTAACAATTGTTTCCATCAATTAATGCTTTAAAATGCACTTATAAAACAAAACATATATTTACTCAGGTTTCCAATGTTAATTTAGCACTTTTTGTGTTTTTTGTTGCAATTTCAGTAGAATGTGCAAATATATCCTTACTTATTGCTTTCCATAATTTTTCATTCGTTTTAGTGTCTTACCTCCACGCTTGCTTTAATAGGTTAATTACGAAGTTGAGGAGAAGAATTGTGTTTTCCGTATGTAGGAGGGTGGAGTCAATGAGGGAATAGAATGTCTTCAACAAAAAAAATGGTGTCTTGAAAGCAGTTGCAGTGTAGACAACAAACAATTTAGACAAGAAAGAAAGCATCATGACATGTATTTACCCTTTTGCTCTTCCATGTTTGAAATCTTGTTCTACAGCGTCCCTCCCCTAGAACCCCCCACATCGAGAGTCAAATAATGTTAGAAAAGGATTCTGTAGAAACGTTATCGTGACAAAACAATCAGTTCAGCATTTTAACCCACAAGATTAATAGGTTTTCCAGTTTAGTGTGATATATCCTTGACTCCTGTAGTGAGAAGTTTCTGTGATCCTCCAAAAAAAGTTGCTCCTTCGACCATATTTGGGTTTTGAAGACCTCATCTGAGGTGAAGGTAGCCAACGTGTTTGAATGATTTTCGGGGCAATGTAGTACCGTGAAGGTGTCACTTAGGCTTGTCTTCCACTTAGCGTCCATTTCGTTGCATCAGGCCTCCCCTCAAATTGACTACATCGGTTTGCGTCGATAATATCGACGCAAGGAGCGCTCACACATTGCATCCGTTCTTATGTCCCTTGTGTCCACCCTGGACATAAGAGACACGATGTCAACACAAGACTGGTATCAATTGACGCGAGATAGAAGCAAAGTTGACATAATGGCAACACAAAAATAGAGGTGGCGCAGAGGCCTTTCGTTGCTTGTGTTGCTTGCCTCAATCACCTCCCACTATGCGTCAACGCTTGCGTCAGGTCATCACCTGTGCTGCTTATCTCCCTCTTGGCGTCATTCACTGCGTCAAAATTGGGGCAGTACTGGTGCAGCCTTGCGACAGCCAAAAACGTCAAAGTGCGAGTCCGGCTTTAGGAAATATAATTAATTCAAATTTATCTTGTCAATTACTCCTGCCAAGTACTCTTTTTACTGACATATTTATGTCCTTTTTGGTGATGCAAATATTGGGGATCATTTAGCTGGGGAGAAAATATGGGAATTGTAATTTAAAGCCTTGTTATATCGATTTTCATTAAGAATTGAACTTTTGTTGATCTATGCTCCGGTTTTCCTTTGTACTTAAAAAAAAAAACTATGGTTGTAACAAGGCCTTTCTCGTTTTAGAAAATATGAAAGTTAGACAAAATAATCTATTAGGGAGCATCTCCAAAGATAAAAATTGATGTCAGGATCATCTTGGTATCATGGCTTGATGTATGTGAAAGATGGGGGGTTCTATGTGAAAGATTGGTTTTATGTGTAACATGGTGGCATCTGCCACATACTCCATTCAGTGGAACTTAGTAGGCCTAAACAGCATAGTACAATATTTCCAAATACAGAAACATGTGCACATGTTGTCCAGTTCTGATCAGTGAAAGGTGACTCTGTTAAGTTGCAATTTGAAACCGCCAGATGGCTCGATCGGCTAATCGGTAAGGGTGTTCACGTATGAATTGATATTCCCTGTGAACGAAGTTACTTTTTACTTCCGCAGGGTGTCCAAACCTACATACATTTGTCCACTTTAAAGCGGATATTTGTGTTCATTTTCTCACAGCAGTGTCAGTACAAAATGCACAGATCCATATTGTAAATTGGATAGCCGCTCGACGTGATAGCGCAAGTTAAAGACCATCCGGCTTCCTCCATAGGTGTGGCTGCTAGGCATAGCAAAATAACCTGGTATGTTAATACCATACAACAATGCATATGTTAAAAACAGTTGGAAGGAATCTTGATAATTTTTAGGTTCTTCCGCATTTTTGAGTTTTCCGGATTTGGTCGTTGGCCAGTGCCCATTTCTTGTCATGTGAAAAGCACACACAAATTTGTCGCCGTCAAGTTCTACATTCTCAGGCCTAATTTGTCGCAAATTGGGCAATGTATGAGGAAGAAACATTTGTAAGGGCGTTTTGTCATAAATTACTAATGAAACAAAGTAGGATATTGTTTTTGAGATGAGAAAAGTTCCTAGCACCCAAACACAGACACTCGCTTTAAAGGCTGGGGAGACTCATCCTGGATTTGCAACCCAATGGCAACCCTGTTATTATAATTGATAGTGATGCAGACATTGGACACATGGGTTTTTCCATTGCAGGTCCAAGTAGTTCATCTCGGTCTGATTCTTCCCAGCACTTAAATTTGTAGCTGTTGAAATATTGTGAATCTGATAAATATCCGAATGATAAAACATGATTTGTAGGGTGGTGCAATTGGGACTAGGCAGCTGCAAGGTAGCATATCATAAAATGCAATGAATCTGTTTGGTGCTTTGGGGGCCACTACTTTCAAACCCTATCCAATCCCATTGTGGCATAAAACCATTAACTGTGAATCAAACTTGTGCGGAAACATAGAGTGCAAATGTAATTTGTAGAGTGGTGGTGAACTGAATAGTTTTTTCACAGGTAGCATACACAGTAATATTCATACTACTACCTCTATTTGTGTTTTGATGAAATCCCCAAACCTGATTGGCTTATATGTGTCACATGACTGACTGTTATTCTGCAACACACAGTTGTGTAGTCTCAAACTTCATAGAGTAATCCCCTTGACAACACATCATTTCAGGGAGGAGTAGAAACTGTCAATTGCTAAGGTGCATTGAACATTATCTGACACATGGAAACCACTTCAGCCTACTAGTACTATTCACTGTACAATGCAGCTCTCCTGGAAACTGTCACAGAAGCGGCTCATTGATGGGCTCATTGAGACCTCACATTTCCACAATTTTAGCTGGAAATTTCCAACATTCTAAATTTAGCTTAATAACGGACTCGGCTTTGCCTCGTCCGTTATCCAGCTAAACTTAGTCTTGACTGTTTATTCCCAAGTAAAAGTCTCCTAGTCGCAGTTTATTCCTTAACTGAATCTGTTTGGTGCTGCTATAGGTGCCCCTACCTTAACACCCAATCAGGGCCTGTTGTGGCATAAACTGAACTGGTGTGGAAGCATAGGATGCAATCCCTTAACTGGTATAACATTCACATAGTTTAAGAATGGCTTTTCACCGAGTTTGTTTATATTGGGACAGAATTGATGCTAAAATGGTTCTTTTTTTCTATTTTGAGTGTAAAATCTATTTTCGTACTTTTTCAAAAAAATTAGTCTTCATAAACTCCTTGAGTGATTGTTAATATTATATTGTTAATATTAATGTTAATGATGGTAATGTTAATACTTATATATCCTATTGTGCTATATCGTGAATCTGTGTGGTAGCCACACTGTATGATATGTCTCTGTATGGCATGACACACTGTATGATACATGGTTGTATGGTATGTGAAGGGTATTATGTTTTGGATGATAATTATTAAATTTTTGATTGTGTGTTAACATGGAATGGATCAATTAATGTTTTGGATGTCACTATACTGTAATGGTAGAAGTAGAGAATATTATAATCGAATGGATTTTCACATTTTGTGCATATTTCAACAGCAAAAATTGTATTATTCTGCTTCTGAATTCACATTTTCAAATCAAAAATGTTAATGGTAAGCAATCTAGAAAAAAAGTATCTTTGAATTTAGGCACTACTTGTTGTTGAAGTAATGAAGTAGCATAGCATCCGCCTCCCAATATATATAATGGCAATATGTATGCTTGATTTAATGGTGTGTATCTTTGAAAATTGCATATATTGAGGAATTAAAATAAGCATAGACAATCTTACACTAAATTCCACAGTAGTATGAAAGTAAAATTGGAGGGTTGTGCCCTACCCTGCTTGGAGTTGACTTTACAAAGTGTATCAACTCTATGGTACACTTGACAGATTTTCAGTATGTATAGTTTTACCATCCAATGACAACATCATAATGTCAGTTAATTAATGGTAATAATTTCGCTTCATAATAACCATTGAATTGCTTTCGAATTAGCATGCATGCCTTCAAGTTTTCATTTGATGCTTACTGGGCAAAAATCTCAACACGATATAGTGTTATTTTTTCAGCTGTGGACATTTATGATATAGCTTTATTGCCGGTGGAAACTTTTCTTTAGTGGTTTGGGGTGATATATTTTTGATGTGTTCAGCCACAGTAGTGTTCTTTCTTTGATTCATTCAATTGCTCAACATGTGGTATGCACAGGATTTTGAATACTTGGTTGCCTAAAAGATGTGTGAATTGTCTTGCAGATTTTGAAGTCATTTGTATAAATAATATAGCCCCAAATCCTCCCCAAATAATTTGTATAACCACTTGGAAAAAGTTTTGAAGCAAATCAAGGACAAGTATCACACATGACAAAATACTAAAGTGAACAAGCCAAATTATTTTAGAATACACTTGTGTAGGAAATGTGCATTGCTACACATTACACACATCATTTGACTTGTGTCATGATGTGCATATGGTAACTCATTTTCTACACTCCACAGTGTATACCATACATTGATACTCATATGATGTGTATTGTTTCACATTTCTACACATCTGAGTTGGCATGTGTGGTACACTTTGTTCCACTAAGAAATAGTTTGCATAGTTTACATGATGCACATAGGTTTATACATGTAATCACATTTCACACATACAGGAAGGAGTTGATAGTTCTTATGAAGAGAGAAGTGTATATTTGGCTATAAAGGTTCAGAACTGTTTAATTGTCACATCATTGTTGCTGTAACTTGGGGATTTTAGTTATGCCCATCATTAACTTGATAAAGATTGAAAAATTAATATGGTATAATATTGTATATTATGATCAATGTGTGAGTAGATTATTGTATGCTATTTAATATAGACATTGTGTGTGTTTAACAAATGGATTGTGTCAATATGCTCTCCTCAAGGAAAATTTGGTAATTATTGAATTTAGATATTGTAATTTTGAAACATATTAGGCAGATAGGTATTAACAATGATTTATATCAAATTGTTTAATTATTACTACATTTGATAAGAAAAAAGGGATTATAATTCAAACATTCAAAACACATGCATCAGGTAAGAAAATGAAATCATTTTGATAACAATATACCTTTTGGGTCAGTTTGTCCCATGTAGACGAATATAGAATACTTGAGTAACGATTTGACAATATCCGATTCAATGTTTGTGCCAACTTGAGTGATAGATGCATGCTTCAAGCTGCCATTTATTTGCATGTAGGCGAGTTGTTACTTTATTCATGTTTTTGGAGTATAGGTTTAGTTGGCTTTATACATTAGAGTGTCTTTGGGGTATATGTTTGTCAGTACTGACTAACTTGGAAAAAAGATAAAAATAATAACCAAAAAAATGTAAACATTTTGTGAAGCGGGCGTAGAGGTAATCTCATAATACACACTGTGGCTGCAGTATAGAATTAATATCTTCATTTCTGTTGTCTTTATTTGACGGTGTCTCTTCATTTGAGGGTGTTTGTGGTCAAAGTCCAGAGGCCTTTAACCCCCTGAGTGCGTCGAACGGATATATCAGTCAGGGACAATGGAAGGGACTTAGAGCGCCTTTGTGTGTAAATTCCAGCAGCTACGTGACCGCTGTCACGCTCCGGCGCCTCGGGCACATGCTCAATGAACGGAGCAGCTACGCCAGTTTCGAGCTCTGCGTGAACTAGTAAAGACGTGCCTACTAAGTGAAAAAATCTAGCACGCAACAGGTCAATAGACAGTTTACAACCTAAAATATGCTTTTGAACTCATATTAGGGTTTGAACCCTCATCATGCTGCTCCGTTCAGAGCTCAGCTGACGCGTCTTCACCAGTTCACGAGGGGCTCATAGCTGCGCAGCTAACAGAGTTGCTTGAGTATGTCCAATGGTGTGGGCGGTGCCACTGTTACGTAACTGCTGGAATACACACACAATGCCATTGGTTGACACCTATTTCCTGCCATAAGAGATCCCTGTCGAGTTATGTCGACATCCACGTGATAAGGGTTATTAAAACAATATATGTGTCGATGTGTGCCATTCAAAACATGAGACAGTCTTTCACGATGATATTGGCGAGGAAGTGAGAGAATTGTGCCCTTGTATATAATCCTCATCATGATGCAGTTATAGCTCGGCAGACACGTCTTCACTAGTTCACGCAGGGCTCGCAGCTGCGCAGCTACCATAGTTGCTCGAACATGTCCATCGGCGCGGGCGAGTGCCACTGTTACGTAAATGCTGGAATGCACACACAATGCTGTGGGTTGACATCTGTTTTCTGCCTTTAGTGGTCCCTGTCGAGTTATGTTGACAACCACGTGATAAGGGTTAAAGTACTCTGAGTTGGTTATGAGCTTTCTTCTTTGTCCTAGATACAATCAACCTTTGTCTCAGTCTGATGGCTAGAGGGTTGGATGATGCTGCTTTCGAGATCGTTAAACTATTTGTGAATGTCAAAGATGAACAGAGGATCAAAGAAGGAGAGACATTCAATCAAGGAAACTTTTTTGTGGAGCACGCTGCTGCCAGCAATATGGTAAGGTCACTTGCAAAATTGAGCAAACTATTCTTTGGTCAAATTAGAAGATAGTAGAGTGGGAAACTTGTTGGAAGCAATCATAGGTGTGTTTCTTTTCTTAAAATACCTAAAATATTTGAGAATAAAAACATGAAGACCTGTTTAAACCATTTAAAGGAGCTCAATGAGTTTTTGACACCTCACCAATGAGGGCATGTGGATGTGTGTGTGCATGTGTGTCCGTGACCCCCTTGTAAACACGATTACTGGAGAATGCAAAGGTGTATAATGGGTCGTACTTGGCGTGTAGGTTGCCCAGATGGAGTACAATAACGCTATTGTTTTTGGTGGATGTCAAAGGTAATTTGAGGTCACCAAAGGGCAAACACTGAAAACCTTGTGAACACCATAACTCGGAAAGGAATAACTTAAATTAGGCTGATACTTGGTATGTGTCTTCATCATAGTCAGTACATGGTCCCCATTGTTTATGGTGTAGGTCAAAGTTCATCTGTGGTCAATAAAGGTCAAACACTGAACATCTTGTAAATAACATAACTTGATAGGCAAACTTCGGTTGAACTCATGCTTGGCATAGTTCTTCATCATAGTTAGTACATGGTCCCTACTAGTTTTGATGGAGGTTACTGGTTATTTGTGGTCAACAGAGGTCAAACACTGAAAACCTTGTAAACAGCATATCTTGATAGGGCAAATGTCAATTGAGCTCATACTTGGTATGGGTTTTCATCATAGTTAGTACGTGGTACCTATTGGTTTTGGTGGAGGTCTAAGATCATCTGTGGTCAACAGAGGTCAAACTATGAAAACCTTGTAAACAGCATATCTCGAAAGAGCGAACTTTAATTTAGCTCATAATTGGTATGTGTGGTCACCATAGTTAATACATGTTCCCTATTGTTTTTGGTGGAGTTAAAACGTCATCTGAGGTCAACAGAGGTCAAACATCAGAAACCTTGTAACCACCATAGGACAAACTTCAGTTGAGATCTCACTTGGTGTGTCATCATCATTATCATCATCCGATTCAACGACAATTTTCCACACAAATGTGGATACGACGGGGGCATTTACAAGAAATATAAAGATTAATGAAGCGATTAACTAGTATTATGACTTGGATGTCTCCTCAATGAAGATCTAGTCAACAAATGACCCCACAGAACTCACTGACAAACAGCGAGCAATCTACTCAAGGGTTGAATACAGGGTATCCAAGTCCCAGAGCAGACTAATTATCTCACCAGGCTTGCCAAGAATGCAAGATATGGGAAAGCAAACCAGCGACCAGTTTATACTCAAAGGTTAAACACAGTATATCCAACTCTCAAAGTAGACTAATTGCTGCACCAGGCTTGTTATAAACAAGTAGACATGGGATAGCCAGAATTCTATTGATAAGAATACCAGCTTAACCAGTGCAACATTTGATGTAACCTTTACCCAACTTATAAGCAATGAAACATGCATAAGTTTTGGATGTCAGCATAGAGTTTACTATTTGACCCATAGTTGGGGGCTGTGTGGTACTGCCCCCCAGCAGAAGTAGCTGCAGTGCAGGCTGCTTTGGTAGCTTCACGCCACAAGGCGGAGGTGGATATCGGTATGCCTCCGACAACCATGGTGTGTGTGTGTTCGAAATGGTTAGTACATGGTCCCCATTGTTTTTAGTTGTGGTCAATGGTCATCTGAGGCAACAGAGCTCAATGGTGATCTGAGGTCAACAGAGGTAAAATAGTGAAAACCTTGTTACCACCAAACTTCAAATGAACTCATAATTGGTATGTGTGTTCTTCGTAGTTAGTACATGGACCCTGTTGTTTTGGATTGAGGTCAACAGAGGTCAAACGAATAAATCAGGTCTAAATCAAAGGCCAGGAATCACAAAGCCCTCGGCTCTTGTTAAACTTCATTGATTGCAATACTTAGGGTTCATCTAGCTAAGTTCGCTTATCGAAATGTTGAAATGACCAAGCATTTCAGGGTTTGTTGACAATCAGTGGTAATAATTTTACTCTTAGCCTCCACATTAGTTAATAGATATTTAGGCAGGCAAGTGTGTTCTCTTCATGTCATAATTCATGTTGTTCTAATACTCTGGGTCTATGCATATAAATTTGCTTTCCAAAATTTTAAAAATGGCCATGACAGGGTGTGTTGACCTTTAGTGTTGTGTTATTGACTATTAGTTGGGGCTTGCACATAAGGTAATCAGGGGCATAGCCAGGGGGGTGATGGGATGGTCGCCCCCACAAATGAGGGGTAAAAAGAGGGTGATAGAAGCCGATAGCGCAATGCGTTCTCGTTGACAGGTCATTCAATATCACCTTGAAATCCTACCTTCACCCTTGTAGTTAATGTGCGTAGTTGTGGGTATTTATTGGTTGCTTGTCTTGTTTTGTACTATGCAAACACCAACTAGTGGTTATCACTGCATAGAGAACAGCACGCAACATGCACAAG
>JAODUJ010039819.1:0-12256 GCA_027564615.1 Psolus chitonoides | reverse complement strand
CATGGTCGCGCCTGCAGAGCTCTATAGGAGCCAAAATGAAGCCCGCCCCCAAATAGTCTCCGCATGATAGGCGTTAACAGCCTTTTTACACACGAACCAGTTGAAACCTGTCGAAACTGAGCAGAGCTGGCTTCAAGGGAAACCAGATCAGTTTGCCGTGTGAACTTGGTTCTCTTGCAGAAGCCTGGATTTGAGTGCTTGGCCCTAGTCGAGAAACCGAGATCACTAGCCGGAGGGGGGCAGGGGGACAATTGCCCCCACTTTTGGACAATATGGGGTGTTGTCGGTACATTCACAGTTTTGTCGGCAAATTTGTACACTTGTCATCCCATTTTGCCCTCAGCCCCCACTTTTGACACCGATAAGATATGCATGCTAGTGACCGTGACCATCCAAAGCCCATGCCCGGTGCATTCCATGTGAAAACTATGCCGAAGGTATGCTGAGGTATAAGCTTTCGTATGCCGTTCATACAATATTCAAACTAATGATTCATGCTGACAGGCCAACAAAAGCTAGTTCTATGCCCGCACGCCAACAAAGACGCTAAGTCTATGACGAAGATCTGTGGTCTTTAGTGAATTAGTGCGTGGAATGCACTATGGCCCACAGCACAGAGTTCCACACAAAGGTTTCCGTGGTGATAATTTCAAAATGGTATGTTCAGGTTTAGAAAAGTGTGAGTATTGCCCAAAGAGGCAAAAGCCCTTAATCAGGAGCTATTTCAAAAATTGGAGTTGAAAATCAAACCTAGAAAACCTAACCTAGAATCCACCTTGAGATGAAAAGCCTATGCACTGGTCAGTGAGCATCGGCGCTCGGGGGAAAGTTTTTTTGTGGTGCCCCAATCCCCCCCCCACATAGCACAGTACAACAGTACATTGAACAGTACGAGTACATCACAATTTGGCGCCCCTATACCTTCGCACCCGGGGGAAATTCCCCCTGCTCCCCCCTCAGTATGCCATTGACACTGGTGAGTTGAGTAATCACTCTTTTGAGAACCCATTGGCCAATTCAACATTTCCCTACAATTTTTGTTTAAAATTTGAAGACTCATTTCTCTCACCAACAATGGAATTTCACTTCCCAGAATACATAATTTTGTATTAATTAATCAAAGTACCATCGGCCCTACATAACATCAACTGAGCTGACCTGTATTCCAGAATACTGGCACATTTGGGGCAAGAGAGAAGGACCTTTAAAGTAGAAGCAGTCTCATCCCCAGGCTCTCTTTGTCAAGAAAGGTAGATTGACAGAAGGTATAATTCTGTGGCACTGCTTCCTCAGATGTCCCCTTACCTGCCAGTAATTGTAATGATTTATTGATTTACCCTGATTGCTGGGGTTTTAATAGTATTTCTATACAGCTGCACTTAAACTTGACAAAGTGCCCCTGGCTTTGGGTGATCTCCCCAAAGAGCATGTGTGAAGGGACATGGAGAGATTGGTGTGAAGATTGAGGGATGACTACCGAGGTATTGATTAGGGCAAGGAGGAAATGTCTTTTACTTGCGGATCCAAAGGCGGATGTTCTTCACAACCTCGGCCGATGACCGAGCCGATCCAATTTTTTGCTATTTTGTTGAATACAAAAAATTGGATGTGATAGCCATGTATTTTGTGACATGTGATGATTCATGTCATGTGCACCGATGCGATGTCCAATAACTGCAATAAGAAAAATGTCTACGTGTAGGCCTACCACGTTACCATTACCATTACCTAGTTACCACGTTACCATTACCTAGTTACCACGTTACCATTACCTAGTTACCACGATACCTATAGAGGTTTTTCACGACGCGCAGACTCGCAAAATCGTTGCCCTCCAAACAAACCGGCATGACAACTTCCGAGCATCAGAAATTCTTCAAAACTGTTACTAGGAAGAATTTAAAGTGTTATTGGAATTAATAGATTATAAATTATGACAGGTGATGTTACAAAAACTTGACAATTGTTGAGGTAAATCTGATAAAATTGAGTAACTGAGTAAAGTGATTCAAATTCTCTGCCACGTGTTTGCCATGTGCGTAGTTAGGGTTATCACACATGTAGGGTTGCGTTCCTCATATGTCACGCTACTGTATCAGCTCAAAACGAAAGCGCGTATATAAGTATTCTCACGGTCGGACATCTGCGCGTACGCGTTCTCGTACGTCTTACGCTACTAGAGTGAAACGCGCATGCAACTGGAGTGAAACGCGCATGCTTTTGGCCGGAAATTGTGTGTGTGTGTTTATATATGAGTGATGTGTCACCGACCGCCTCCATAACGAGGTTACCCTGTCTACTCGGAGGGCAACGTGACGTCACGTGAAAAACCTCTATAGAGATACAGACAAACGCGTGTGTCGATTCAGTAATTTTTAAAAACAATTTAAATAGACCAGTCCGGAATTAGAGAGGAATGTTGCATACTGGGATATGGTCAAGGCTAGCTGTACCAAAGTTGTACCAACATTCACAACAGACGACGCGGCGCCGTGTAACGCTATGGGTTTTCGTACCGACTAATTTCGCTACTCAAAATAACGTTCGAAATGTCAAATATACCAGGGTTTTCAAATATGTGGATGCAATTTATTATTTATTCTTCCTATTTTGGGATAAATGTAACCTGGGTGACGGGCACTTCGGCGAAAAACGTCTACCTTAAAACTGGGGTAATCTTACAATGTCGAATCTGATGTGTTGATGTGATGTCAGTATTTCCACTTTAAAGGAAATTACCCGAAAATCTCGAAAAATTACAGAAGTTAGGAAAATTCATGATGCTACTGGAATCAAGTTGTCATTCAATAGACTACAGTTCACACGGGAAGGAAAACGTACAGAACTGCATATTGCTCACAACGGCCTAAAATTCATTTCGGGATATGGACCACTATTATTCATGTGTATCTACGGAATTTAGTACATGTCCTACGTAATTGGTTTCGGAAATGTGGAAGTACTGTACGATGTAAAAATCTTTCCTCAGTATCCCGCTCCATAACTTCATTTTATCGAAGATGATAGCCCCAGTGTCAAACAGTTAACACTTCATTTCGTTGAATGAGCTAAGAAACAGAAAAATTGCCCAGTTTGACAACGTTCGGTCGCTGTTTTACTAACCTTGTTTAACGTTACTGTTTCGCTTGTTTGTTCATTTTACACAGTGTAGGTACGTAGGTCCGAAACTGATCCGGTTGTTCAAGTTGGTGTTCTGGTACAGGCGACAAACCGGAAGTTGTAATTCCGAACTGGTCTATATAAATGAAAGCTTTGACAGCGTCTGGTTGATGATTTTATGCATTTTGAAAAATCACAAAAAGTAGCATAATAGTGAATATCAAGACCCGCCGTCATCCTTTCCTCAGCAAACTTGGACAATTTTGGTCTTATGTTAGAAATTCAACTTCTCATCTCAGATTAGAAAGGATACATGATAGACATTCCATGGTCCCCTGTCTGCCTGCCTCGTCATCAACCTGGGAGAGTTTTGGTATCACCATGACAATGACCTCCTGCATGACCTTCACAGGACAAACGGTGGCGAGGGCGCCGACACACCTAGCTGACATGTGACGCACTGAGGTATATGGATGACCCAGACAGCACAACAAATGTGGGAGAAAGGTCAAAATCTGGAATCAAATGATATATGACAGGTTAATAAAAATATTACATTTTATTCAAGTGGCACATTTCATATCAATTTTCATTGAGAACATGGTGGCCTGTTGGTTATGGCTTGAATCTTGAGACCCCGACCAAGTGGGTTCCTTAGGCAAGGCACTTCATCTCGATTGCCCATCTCCACCATGGTACAAATAGGTACCTGTGAGGTAATTAACGGGGGTGCTATTGGGTTGGCAGCCTCTACTGTGATACAAGACTATAAACCCTCATTCTTTTTTATTTTAGCACTCCATATATATATTTATATATATATTTTACATTTTATTATAAAACAAATTTCATATTTTATTATAAAACATGCAATGTTTCACTTCAGGATTTTGCCGTAAAATTGTTTGCTAGGATGTGACAATTGCAATGTATAACATGATAACCCTTGCTTGGATAGTGAAGGCTGGGAGTGATTAGGACAATGTAGAACATTAAAACATATAAAGAAATCTTACATTGGTGATTAAGGCTGTCAGTTTCTATTTATTTTGAACTTTGGTACAGTACATTACGAATATGGCATTTGCTCAAACTTCGCTATCAAACTCACATCATTCATACTTCAAAATGACCTTCTAGATATAGACGAGATCAAAACCAGGCAATATTGGAGAACACATTAAACAGACCCACAACTATTTTTTGAGAGTGATATAATGATTTTCCTGTACTTTACCTGATTGTGTAAAGACTGGTGTACTACCGGTGAAAGACTCTCAAAGGTTTGAAGTCCAGTAATGAGGTCAGTGGCAAGATTATCAACCTCTTGAAAATGATGAGCTGCAAGTGACATTTAAATATTTTAATAAAAGACAGATTATTGCTGTTCCATCAGTTGTTCTATATAAACTAACACCTCAATGTTGGGGGTGAATAGGCTCAGTAAGTTTGTAACAAAGTCTATATTATTATCAATGTACTACATTCTGCCAGTATTTAATCATTTAAAAGAACAAATGTATTACTAGCTTTACTTTCTAATGAAATCACTTAAACCAGCTTGCGGACTTTGTCCTGATAAAATTAGAAACTTCAGGATATGAAGATCAGTTGATTCGTCATCCTTAAAAACGCATACCACCACATTTTCACTTCTATATCAACTATAATTAATGAGCTACAGGGAAAAGAAAATTGATTTTTCACAATCGCCAGCCTGGCCTGTATCAAAATATAGTTCAAATACAGTTAGTTCCTTGACCTCCTCAAGGCAACCAATCACAGTGCAGCATAGACACTCCTTTCCATGGAGCGGTTTCAATCAAATTTTGCTCCCCGTACCTTACCGTGTGTTGGTATATACGCTAGCTATGAATGTGTGTGTGGCCACGCGAATGGGAAAAGTTGGGTCTATTTTTGCTTCGTTCTCTGTTTCTGTGTGGATCTTTTTGGGGTTTGTTAAAACTGGTTATGTCATATTTATTAGTGAATGTTAATGTGATGGTAGTTTTGAATGCGTGGGCCACAGAAAAAAAGTCCGAAATAAAGTCTGCAAGCTGGTTTGATATGGTTATTAGGTTATTCCCTTTGGGAGAGTAATCCATCTCCCAAGCCCTATGGATCCATGGGGCTGGTGCATAAATCCGGTTTCCTTGACGTGAAGCAAATGAGAGTATAACCCCTGGTCAAAACTAGTACCCATTCTCAGCTGAGTGGACAGGAGCAGGCGGAATAACTCAAGGACCGACCCAACAATCCAGGTGGCGCTCTAACTCACAACATTTGTATTAAGAGACTCAAGCACTACAGCTAGGCCACTGCACCTCCATCATTGCCTATACCCAGTGTGTTACTTACACCCCAGCTTTAACTTAATGATGGACAGAGTCTGAATCTAGTTTCCTTTAAATGACTGATATTTGATACCCACCCACAAAAAAAAGCCATCACACTGGGGATCTAACTAAGTACAGGCCTGCCAAAATCTGCCATATTCACTGTCCCTCCACCTCCCCAGGAGAAAAATTGTTAACAGAACACCAATAATTTTTTAGGGATCAACCTGTCAAGGGTCTTGGTTATTGCCCACCAGCTCCCATTTACTTGCTTAAATACAACTTGTCCAAAAAGATTACAAATTGTTTGGGCCAAACAAACTGGGTTGAAAGTTGATTTTTCTGATATAGCCTGACACCAATACAATTGTGCATTGTGATTCATTGCCTTATTAAACTGATGAATGCTAGAGCCAATGCGTGCATGTACTGTGTGACAAAATTTAGAACATTGTGTTAATTATTTGTATATTTATCTTGGGTTGTACAGCTATTGCCCAGTTGTTACTGCTCAATATACATTCCAAGTATGAACTTTGCAGGTCTTACCGAGTTAACATGTTTACAAGGTTGTCAGTGTTCCACCTCAGTTGACCTCAAATCACCACCAAAATCAATCAAAATTATGCTTCAGTTATTTTGTTAGAAAGAACCATCTTATGACATTCCCAAAATTGAATACTGGAACCTACCCTTTTTTGTGGGGTCCACTCGTTCAGACAGGGCCCTGGTCATCGCCAGCCAGGTAACCTCTACTTTGGTAAAGACTTCTGGTCCAAAGAGACGACAGACCTCCGTCAGGGCGATGTGGGCCCCTATACGCTGGACCTTCTGCTCATATAGGCTCTCATCTGTTGGGTCCAGGTTAGTGTTAGAGAAATCCGAGAGGTTGTTCCCCTTATGTCGGTGGCGGGTAAAAGCATTACGTCTGATGGCGGCAGCCAAAGCTGCTTGCTAAACAATTTGAAAACATATTAATGAAGGCTGAAATCACGCATACATATTCTCTCACCTTGGTAACATTTTTTTTTATTTCCCTGACTCTTCATAGAATTCCAAATTTTTACAACCATTTTCAAAATTCTTCGACTTTTTGTGACTTTGATTTTCCCTGACATGACTCTGAGCCATGGCAACTCAGAATTATCTATAGATTTTAGCAGTTATTTTGCAACTCTTGTAACAGATTAATCAAGTGATATATGTACCTGTTGCTGCTTTGCATATGTCAGAATCCCTGAGGTTTTGGTACACAAGCTTTCAAAGCCAGACGGGGAAGCAGAACGGGCTGTGGGGCTTTCTGGGTCAGACGATGTCCCTGGGCCACCAAACTCCTGTGAGACCCCCAGAGGCTCGGAGGCTGAGGGGGTTTGACGGGGGTCGCTACAGAGGCAGTTGACTAGGTTACGGACAATCTTGGTGTTTGGGCACGGCGTCCTGGTCAGTGAAGCCTGTATAAGATGAGCCAATCCACTGGCAGCTTTCTCCTGAATGAAAAATGAATAAGAGCAGAAGTTTAAATGATATAATTTGGGTGCATGATTGCCAATCTACCCCCCCCCCTAAACCTCTCACTATACCATTTCCTTGCTTGGTATCAACTTTGTTAAGTATAACAACTGCCACTAGTGATGCATGTACAGCCATGTGGGAACACAGGAGTGCAGAGCCTGCCTGCTGCAAATACAATGGAGTTGTCAGCTGCAGAAGAACTACCACCTGGTGCTGGATGGAATGGAAATGCCTCAATTGCCTGAGAACAGGTACTGGCAGGTGCAAACTTACACGACATGTGGGGACAGTTGCCAGAGAATGCCATCATAGGTGACTGTGGCAGAGCGCTAAAGACCATGATCAATCCACTTAGCTATCCATAATTGGACATTCCTAGCACTGTTGAAGACCTGGCTATATTAGTTCATTGATGATGCCCAGATGTGCATTCAGCTCTAGCACTGTTGAAGATCTGGCTATGTTCACTGATGATGCCAAGATGTGCATTCAGCTCTAGCACTCACTGTTGAAGACCTGGCTATGTTCACTGATGATGCCCAGATGTGCGTTCAGCTCTAGCTCTGTTGAAGATGTAGCTATTTTCACTGATGATGCCAAGATGTGCATTCAGCTCTAGCTAGTTCTAGAATAGTTTAGCTTGCTGTGCTGTGGTTATGCTAAGAAGAAGAAGTGTAACACATCTGACCGACTTGTGACACATCTGCTCCATATATTGAGCCAAAACAAAACATAGCAGTATTCTGCAAACGATTTACGTTTGACTAAAAATAACATCCCAGTTGAAATGAAAAGGTTGTTGCCTAGGAATTGGCAAGGTTTTGGGGACAGATCGTTATCTGATGAAATATTTGGATGATTTTCTGAACTAAACAATATTGGAAATGTTTGTTCTGAAAATATGGAAATGAACACTGGACTCCGCTGCAAACAACCTAGAATTCTACAAATTCTCTGAAACTAACAAGTGCAGTGTAACCAGGAACAGTCATAACCCTCTGACCAAATACACAAACCAACAATTATCCTCTTTTTCATTCTTCACATAATATGAAGATTTTTTATGTAGGGCATAACTTTTTTCAATTTTATTTGCATTGGAATGTCTTTTCCCATTTTCATTAAAAAGTGGCATAATTAATGCCTATTTGTTTTACTCTATTTTCATTGGAAAATGTCCTCTACCTTTTCCATGTAGATAGTAACATTTTTAATCTGATTTGCAAAATACATTTTTTCCACTTCATATCATACCTGAATTCCCTTCTCTTTCTCCATTTTAATGGCTTCCATCAATGGTTTGATGATTGGGGTCAGTTTCTGTGGTAGTGTACCCACATGTACCAATGCTGATGCCATACAAGCCATGGTCCTATAAGGAATACAAGCAACAAAATAATAAATATTATTTCAGAATCCATTTACTCAGATGTATCTATTTAATTGGTGGTAATTGAATGATATCTTCATTTGACTGATTGGTACTCTGATTTGAAAATATTTATGTATTCTGGGTAACTTAAAATTAGACCACATGTTAAATTACAACATCAATTCTACCAAGAATTTTCCGAGTTTTGGTTAGCGTTCCACCGATAATCATGTAGGACATCCGAATGACAGACAACAACAGGTTTTTCAACATTTTTTTGCCATGTATCGCTTTCAAAACTGATTAGGTTATAAACAGCTTGAAATATTGGATTAGACATCCACCAATGTTGTAAAATAAACATCATCCATCAGAATGACAGGCGAAAATTCATTTTGATCGAACCCTAGTTTTTGTATGAATTGTTTGTGAGTGACTAACCTGGTCCTGAGCCTCATTTGTTCCTGGTCGATTTCCTCCAGTGTCCCCTGTATCTGCTTGCATTTATTCTCTACATCAGCTCTAGTGGTGGATGGTGCCTTAGCTACACCCCTAGTTCTCTCCAAAACAGACCCCACTAAGGATTCAGCCTCATCAACACCAAAACCACTGAAATAATCAACAAATACGATAACACTGGTTAATATCCTCCAGTGTCCCCTGTATCTGCTTGCATTTATTCTCTAAATCAGCTCTAGTGGTGGAGGGTGCCTTAGCTACGCCCCTAGTCCTCTCTAAAATAGACCCCACTAAGGATTCAGCCTCATCAAAACCAAAACCACTGAAATAATCAACAAATACAATAACACTGGTTAATATCCTCCAGTGTCCCCTGTATCTGCTTGCATTTATTCTCTACATCAGCTCTAGTGGTGGAGGGTGCCTTAGCTACACCCCTAGTCCTCTCTAAAATAGACCCCACTAAGGATTCAGCCTCATCAACACCAAAACCACTGAAATAATCGATAAATGTGAGTGTATTTTCAAATTCTAGCAAGCCATTCGTCACTGATATGAAACATTCATGTTGTATATAACAAAGTATACCTGCTAACAATGTTGAATGTGACATTATACACAAAACAGAACCGAACAGCAACATTCATGTTGTCTGCTCTCACAAGTGATAATTTCACAAAAAACATGTCCAAAACATAGATGTTCTGAATGCCGCTCATATAATCTCCAACTATTTGTGTTGACTGTATTAGAAAACAGTGTAGGAAACTGAAGCAACTAGATAAACCAGCTTACAGACTTTGTCCTGATAAAATAAGAAACCTTCACGAAATGAAGAATCAACTACATCAGTCGATACGTCCTCCTTGAAAAACTATACCACTACATTCTCACTTCTATATCAACTGATAATGATATTTCACAATCGCTGGCCGGCTTTTTCGTAGCAAAATACAGTTCAAATACAGTTAGTTCGTTGAACTCCTCAAGTCAACCAAAGAGAGTGTATCATCAAATTCTAGCAAGCCATTTATCACTGATATGAAACATTCATGTTGTATATAACAAAGTATACCTATTGACAATGTTGAACAACTACGTCAGTCGCTAGTTCCCTCCTTGAAAAACCATACCACTAAATTCTCACTTCTATATCAACTATAGTTAAGGAGCTACAGGGAAAAGAAAGTGATTTTTCACAATCGCCAGCTGGCTTATTCGTAGCAAAATAGTTCTAATACAGTTAGTTTGTTAATCTCCTCAAGGCAACCAATCATAGCGCAGCATAGACACTCCTTTCCATGGAGTCGGGATGATCGCATGATCTGCCGGTTTTAATTGAATTTCGCTCCCGATAGCTTACTGTGTGTTTGTATAGGCTAGCTGTGAACTTGTGTGTATGGCCACGCGAATGGGAAAAGTTGGGTGTATTTTCACTTCGTTCTTTGTTTCTGCATGGATTTTTTTTGTTTTTTCAACTGGTTATGTCATATTTATTAGTAACTCTCAATGCGATGGTAGTTTTGAATGATTAAGGCTACAAACAAAAAAAAGTTCGAAATAAACTCTGGAAGCTGGTTTAAACTATGTGTATACAGAATGGGGGCAAAGGTCAAATGTGAACAATTGAAGTAACAGACAAACGAATACACAGGACTCACCTTGGAAAGCTGGATGGTAGAATGTCTGGAAATAATTGTAGGAATGTTGTAATAACAGCCTGAAATACAAAGAGGTATTTATTGATATTGTCACTCAGTTAAACATAATAATAGGTATCCACTATTAGTTCAGGCTTTCAATATAACTTTGACTCTTCTCTTCTCTCTGAATCTTTGCTGATTCTTTGTTTGATTAGCTGTCCTTTCGTGTTTTTATGTTTAGGGTGCACAGGCCTCTGGGCTATAGGAATTTGGTTTCATTTTGTTCATCCTGATCCTGTATGTTTTATGTATTGTTTGCATTTTTATGTTTTGGATCAAATAAATAATGACATAATAAAATGAGATCATAGTATATACCATTATATAACAGGGGGTTAAGTTGAATCATCTTAATATGAAATAACACTGTCTAGTATGTTCACAAATAAATCAATACATACCTTACATTCTGACTGGAATCTCATCATAGTATATACCATTATATAACAGGGGGGGGGGTTCAGTTGAGTCCTGTTAGTATGACATAACTCTGTGTCTAGTATACATAAATAAATCAATACATACCTTACACTCTGACTGAAGTCTCATAAACAATGGTGCTACCTCATCACATATACCATTATATAACAGGGGGTTCAGTCGAGTCCTGTTATTATGAAATAACTTTCTGTCTAGTATACATGAATAATATAATCCATACCTTACACTCTCACTGGAGTCTCATAAACAATGGAGCTACCTCATCATAGTAGATACCATTATATAACAGGGGGTTCAGTTGAGTCCTGTCAGCATGAAAGAACTCTTTGTCCAGTATACATTAATAATTCAATCCATACCTTACACTCTGACTGGAGCCTCATAAACAAAGGTTCCTACCTCATCATAGTACAGGGTTCTGCCCAGGACTGGTTGAGGTTGAGTGTGGGCAGGACCATCTAAGCGTAGCGCCACCATCGGTTGGCGCAGATCGTACCATGATTTTTTTTGCTCGATATACCCCCAGATAACAGGAAATGGCACTTCCCAGGTCTTGTAAGCTGCTTCCATACAATCTTGATTTGTTTATTTGAGTTTCTGTCTGATATCAGTGCCGGTCGGAAAAGTGACTCTCTCAGCTAGTGGTTGTCGGCATTTCTGTGTCCTAGTCGACCCCGACTGATGCCGACCGGCAGCGGCAGAACCATGATAGTATCTACCATTATATAACAGGGGTTAAGTGGAGTCCTGCTAATTGAAAGAACTCTTTGTCTAGTATACAAATAATTTATTCCATACCTTACACTCTGACTGGAGTCTCATAAACAACAGTGCTACCTCATCATAGTATATACCATTGGATACACCACTGAGAAGAAGGTTGATGGGCTCAGCATCACAGCGACAGTTCTGGAAATTAAACAGAGACGAGATGTATCATCTGAATATGTGAGAAGCTTGAGGCTGGAGGGCTGGGTGTTCCATTTGTCAAACAAACATTAAAACTAAATTGATTTCCTTTTTCCAAAGGGTTGAAAAAATAAATGATAGATTGATGTATAGTAGGCATTTGCTCCAAATAATGTATCACATGCATGATACTGAATCTAGTTGCTTGAAACCACTCGCATCCATTACAACAAAACCATCAATTACAGCTGAACAACTTTTGACAAGCAAGTATCTGAGGAATGAGAACGAGCATAACTTGTATAAGCTGGTCCCAGATAAAGTTGATCTGAGGGGTTGTAGAGTCTGGGGAGAAAAGTTCCAATTGTAGCTTACTCCGAACATGGCCTGGGCTTTGGTCCTGG